>JALMQS010000063.1:2557236-2727404 GCA_024734495.1 Forficula auricularia | reverse complement strand
GTTCAAAAAATTCCTCTGTTTTTTTTTTTTTTTGTAAATTTTTAATTTTTTTTTTTTTTTTTCCCCCCCCCCCCCCCCCCCTCTCATTTTGGGGCACTATCAATTTTACGTGGTTAACATTCTCGTGAGATCCCAGCAAAAACCCTTTTGTAAAAAAGACAAAGTTGGAGTAATAAAAGCCGCTTGCCAACAATATAGTGAAATCTAATGTGCCTCCACATTCAACATCATTAATTTATTAAATGAATCCAGAATATAGTAACTTCAATTAAAAGACATGTTTTTCATTTGATGATGTTGAACTTGGAAGCACATTAGATCCCACTACTTTGTTTTGGCAAACGGTTTTTATTAATCGAACTTGGCTTTTTTTTTACAGAAATATTTTTGTTGGGATCTTATTTTCATTTTAAACCCACTATCATTAAATTTGTATTTATTTTGTTTGATTTTACTTTACAAATCAAAAAAAAATTTTTAAGAAATTTTTCCTTTTATTATTATACGGACAACTGGCATAATATCGCAAGTGAAGAAGTGTGTCGCTGAAGGAGAAGATATTTCCGAAGTCGAAACTAAGAAATCAAATGTATATGTATATTATATTATATAATTCAAAAACTAATTACCTATATTTACACTAACCTGAATATGTAAGATAGTTCTAACCGGTTCTAACTATCATTCGTCCAAGATTGTTGCTCTCCAGAACCAATTATGCAAAATATTATTGTCGTAGTTAAAGAAATGCCAGCAGAAACAACAAATACATGCATCCATCCTGCAAAAGTCTAAAAAAAAAAAAATATATATAATTAACATTTTAATAAATCCTTGTTAAATAAAGATGGTGTATACTTTATCTTGTGTGAGATAACCAGTGAGGACTAGACCAATAACGGCTGAAATTCCACCAAAAGTGTTGCTGAAGCCAGATATCACACTTGCATGTTTACGAGACAAATCAAGAAGATTTACAATGGATACTCCATATATAAAGAAATTTAGTGTTTGAGCAATTGTTAAGCACACTACAATACCTAGAAATATAAATTCTAGTTAATTTAATTTAAATACACATTATTCTTTTTAATTTTTCATTAATAGATATCTGTGAGGATTTTCAAATTTATTTTACATTTCCTCAGATGTTAAATCGATATCGTGATTTATTTATATTGAGCTGGGATCGGAAAACTTTTTTTAGATAAGGGAGAAATCATACAGTAAAA
The DNA here is from genome assembly GCA_024734495.1 of Forficula auricularia. NCBI lineage: Eukaryota > Metazoa > Arthropoda > Insecta > Dermaptera > Forficulidae > Forficula > Forficula auricularia. Next base: position 2,726,172 of record JALMQS010000063.1, on the reverse strand, counting down.
TTTCCAAGGTAGCCGCTTTAGGGTGGTCCTTAGCTATATTTGGTGAAATTTTTTTTTTTGTAAAAGTTTTTGGGACACCCGCTTTAATTATGAGGTTGGGTAAGAAAATAATTCATACAAAATTTGAGATCGATCGGACAACCTTTTGAGGTGGCTCATCCCATTTGAAAATTTGAAATTTTAAGAATTTCGCTCTATTCGGCTACTATATCCTGTTATACTTCGTTAAATTGAAACGAATAAAAACATCGATAACAATGAAATTAGTAAACATTATTTTGTGAAATCCCGCCCCTACTTTTGTCATTCAGTCATCATTATTAAAACACAAAGTAAAAGGAAAAAACTTCAAGTGAATTCTATATGATGGCCACTTTGCCTCAGATTGCTTGGCTTTCTTTGTAAATATACCTTTAAGGGGTTGTTCAAACCATTCTATTGTTAATATATTGTGAGTTTTTTGAGAGGTATCTCAAATATAACTTTTAAATTTAAAAAACAAAATTTGTATCAAAAATGGAAACAAGAATTCAAAAATTATTTCTGGTCGATCATGACGAAAGTTAAATCACTGGTACTAAATTGCCATCCAACGGACAAGATCTAAGAGTGCTATTTTATAATATGCCTAAAGTGAATCTATTTCTTCGTCCTAGTGTTAATCTATTAAAGAAGTTGAAGTTTTTTGGGAGAAAGCGCGCATCCCAACAAAAAATTACAACACAGTATTGAAAAGTTAGAATCGCTGTACAAAGATTGGAATAATTTACAAAAAAATTGTAAGCGCCGTACTGAACTTCAGGAAAAACGTGGGCGGGATTTTCTTGACTTGTTGGATGAGCTTTTGATATCGCACATGCTGGTGCTTTGAAAATGATCAAAATTGAAGAAGAAAAACTCTTTCTGCTTTCTTAAAGAAAAAAAGGAAGACCTGGTTCAATGGTCGGAGGGGACCGTAAATTATTAAGCAAGCCATTCGAAATGAACAAGAAGAATTACCGAGAATTCCTCGAACTCGTCATCATTTTCTTAGGCAAAACACCTCCCAGAGATATTTCTTTTCGAGGTCCAGGAGCATTTCACCACGCTCGATGGATGGTGAAAGCGGTATATCTTAAAAATTTTATTTATTCCGGGGCTGTTCACTTTGGCCAACGGAGAAAAAAATGGGATTCGGGATATTTGCATCTTTCTTTCCAAACTTTATGTTTAAATTTGAATTCAAGCTCCAATGGCTGAAAAAGCTCCTCGACTGGACTTGGAATTTTTAAAAAATCTCAATGCCTATCGCCAATTTGATGAGAAAATAAGCCGTATAGCAATACTTAAATTATGTATCTGGCAACAGAAACTTCAGCCTTGGCATTTTTTGACGATGAAATTGGATGTGACACCAAGAAACGGATGGTGGAGGCACTGAATAAAATCGATAGCAGCGGCGACAACAGTGTGAAAAAATTCGAAATTTTTCCGAAAGATGTGGAAATTTTTTTAACAAAGTGCATAAAAAATTTCATTTCACAAAACACAAGAGGATTTTTTGTGAGATTTTCTATCCCAATGGATTTTTTACAAAAATATCCTCTTGAATGGAAAGGTGTTAACAGTTTCCAAATTGGACTAGAAATTGTAGAAAAACTTCAAGTTGTAAACTACAACGCTAAACGAGGAGTGAAACTCATCGAAGACTATAATAAAATCCTTTCAAGAAGCGAAGTAGAGAAACAATGTATTCTGGAAAATGTTGCAGAATATAGGAAAAAATATCCTGACAGGATGAAATCAACCTTGACAGCAGATTTGTAAAACTCCATATTTGATAAGAAAAATTTATTTTGAGACAATAATAGTATTTCTATTCATTTACTTCTATGTGAATGCTAAATCCATTCTTTTTATATATATAACAATAACATTGTTTTACTTTTATTACACTTATATGACTCAAAAAAATATTTTTCTTGATGTACCCCTAAGAGGTAGGCAAAGCGGCCATCATATAGAATTCACTTGAAGTCCAGGTCGCCTCCGCGCTTGCAGGACTGGGTGTTGCCCACCGAAACAAAATAGAAAAATATAGGGGCAACTCAAGTCTGGTGGACAATATTGCGGAGCAATTTGGCGTCGGGGCGGGCTCGGTCAGGGTCGAGGCCATCACACTCTCGTGGAAGGGAGTGTGGTGGCATAAAGCGGGGGAGTCCCTCATCGCCCTGGGTATATCCCCAAAAACAATAAACAATTTGACACATATAGGGCGATGAGGGGATCTCTTCCTCTTTAATTCTTTCAGCAGAAGAACATATATAGAGCGGGTGGCGTATGATTATTAATTGTAAATACAAAAAATAAAAGAAATGTGAAATATGAGTCAGGATTAATTCTGGCTCTCTCATCCACCCGCTCTGAATCTATTTATTTGTCCTGAAGCTGAAAGTGTGAAGTTTGTGTAATGAACTTTTATCTTTGTAAGAGGCGACCCGCTCCTCGGAGGCCCAATAATAAAAAAAATGCTTTTGGTCTATGTGTTTTAATAAAAACTGAATGTCAAAGATCAGTCGAGCTTTGACCTTCAAAGGAGACACGTCGAGCTGAACCTTGTACTGAGATAAGCATTCATTGATTACTTTTTTGTTTGTTTATTTTTTTACTATAATTTTTATTATAGTAATTATATACATATAACTAACCTGTATAGTAATAACTAATAAAATCCTACCCGGCCTACATGGGGGAGTCGGGGGCTGTTGGGGGATGTCCCTCAGACATCCCGGATACTGCGAAAAATAAAAAATTTTTCAAGTGAAAGAATTTTTTAGATACAGATGCGGGGCCATTTCAAATTATCATTGAATCTACGGAAAATAATATAGGAAAAATACATCCCATGAAATTGGGTAGAATCATAAAGACCAATTTTTTGAAAACCTTCAAAATAACATTAAAAATATTTCCTATTCAGGCCAGAATCGCATAAGGATAGAGTTTGATACAGCCAGATCGGCTAATCATTTCATTAAGTCTGAATGGCTTAAAACTCAACATACAAAACATTTATTCCCAATCATCTAGTTACGAGACAAGGTGTCATTAGAAATATTGATACTGAAGTTGATGAAAAATATATTTTAGAGAATATAAAATGCCTACCTTTAAAATTATAAATGTAAGAAGAATGAACAGAAAAACCAAGATTAATGATCAGGTTGAATATATTCCTACAGGAACTGTAATGATTACGTTCAGAGGAACTTTCCTTCCCACAGAAGTTAGTATCGATTATCAGAAGTGCAAAGTGTCTCCATTTATTAAAAGGGTAATTATCTGCCACAAATGCTTGTTATACCACCATGTTGCCAAACAATGTCGTAGTATGCATCAAAAATGTGCTTTTTGTCTCTCTACCACACACTTAAATTCAAACGAGTGCCCAAATAAGGAAAAACTCAAAATGCCTACATTGCCAACCACCAAATAATGATCACAGTGTTCTGGATATGCTTAAATGTCCAAAATTTAAAGAGGAAAAAATATAAAAGAGAGGATGGCTTATAAAAATATATCATATAATGAAGCTAAAAAAGAGTTATCTAACAAAACATATTCGGAAGTCTTATTAAATGACAATAAATATAGTTTCCCACCTCTGACAAAAGAAACAACTGGATACAATTAATGATAATCCAGTTAATTTTTACTTCTAATGCTAATGCTAATGCTAATACAAATAAAGTAGACATAAGCCGAGTGGGCAATTATAGAAGAACCCCGATTAAGAGAGGATTCCGACAACTAAATCAAACAAAGAATTAAAAAAATAAAAAAGATATAGTTATCAGCAATAAAGATAATAGAGAAGAAAATAATTCCCCTAAAGAAAATAATATTATCGAACACGAAAAAACTAATGAGAGCGAAATAATTCAAAATGTTGAAGATTATTTTAATAACATAAAAAGGAAAATTTTAGAATTATCTCAACAAGAACCATCTAATATTATTGAAAGTTTAAAAGATATTGAAAAATTATTGGAAACGAAATATATTATTCACACTCATGGATTTAAAGAATCTCAAGATAATACAATGGAATTGTAGATCGATTAACGCAAATAAAATTAATTTAGAAAGTAAAATAAAAATCGAACAATATCAAATAATTCTTTTAACTGAGACCTGGCTTTCTAAAAAAAGCCATTTCTACTTATCTGAATATAATATTATAAGAAAAGATCGCGACTCCTGCTATGGCGGATCCGCTATCCTAGTTCATAGATCTATTAATTTTAGTGAAATAAAAATTACGGACGATTTTAATTCAATGGAAATATGTGGAATTAGCATATCCTTAAAAATTTTAACTTAAATTTATACTCAGTCTATGTGTCCCCTGGGAAACAAATCCCGTATAGGGAATGGAATAAATTAAATAATTTCAAAAAAGGGACCAACTATAATTGGCGGAGACCTTAACAGCCATCATATGGTCTGGGGATGTAAAAACGACACAGGCGGAGTAAAATTACCGAAAATATAGATAAGGAAAACCTTATAATTTTAAATGATGGTTCTAATACGATGGTTGAAAGAAACAATAGAATTTCATCCCCACTTGATCTAACTCTGGCTACAGCAGACATTGCTCCAAATATTGAGTGGCGGGTAGACCCAGATCCAATGTCCTCCGATCATCTTCCAATAATACTAAAATATTAATCTTCCTACTAAAATTAAAGTAACACAAAATGATAATAACACTGCAAACTATGGTCCCATAATTAAATGGAATCTAGACAAGGCTGATTTCACACTGTATCAGAATATAATCTTAGAAAACCTACCTGAAACATACACCAATCCTGCAGAAAGGTATGAAAATTTCATAAAGATAATAGAAACAGCTGCTAATCATTCAATACCACGGGAAAAAACTAAAACATTAAATAAAATAAAATCACCCACATGGTGGATAAGACCTGCACTCGAAAAGATTAAGTTAAGAAAAAGAAGCGTTTATGAAATATAAAAAAAGAAATATGAATCCAATTAACTATGAGGAATACAAGAAAACAGAAAAAGAAACCAAAGATTATTTTAAAGAAAAAAATAACCAGTTGGAAAATTCTGTGGCAGTTTAACTAAGGATACTCCAATAAAAATATATGGGCTGAAATCAAAACTATGAAAAACATTGGACCTTTAAGAAATAATAAAGTAAAAGAGTCCGTGATTGAAGAATTCAAGGGAATATTGGCACCTCCAACAGTCACACAAGAAACAGTGATCTATCCCAATCAGGATCAGGCTCATTTTTTAAATGATAATTTCACTATTGCCGAACTAGAATTAACCTTAAAATATAAACGAGATACATCACCGGGATTTGATAATATTTCTTACAGCATGATAAATAATATCCCTTTTAGAGGGCAAAGTAGAATTAGTGAATATATTTAACTACATATATCAAAATCAAGATATACCGGAGATATGGAAAACCCAAATTATTGTCCCTATCCTAAAACCTGGCAAAATACCTGATGATCCTACTTCATATCGACCTATTGCACTAAACTGCTGTATGGAAAATATTTGAATCATTAATAAAAAATAGACTAAGCTGGTGGCTTGGAGAATAAATTATTGTACCCAGCCATCAATTTGGATTTAGACGAAATAGAAGCACTATGGACAACTCCACATTTCTCACAAATAATATCTATTCAACATTTGCAAGAAGGGAATATTTAACGGCTGTATTCTTAGACATATCAAATGCTTATAATAATGTTGACCTAAATTGCTTAGCAAAATTATGAATAAATTAAACTTGCCCAATAAACTAACTAACTGCATATTAAAATTATTTAATGAAAGAAAATATATGTTAAAAATGACAATCAATTAGTAGGTCCAAGCTATATATACAAAGGCATTCCACAAGGGGCCGTACTAAGCCCAATATTATATGCTTTATATACTAAGGTATTAGAAGAAGGGACTAGCAATGAAATTAAAATTATCCAATATGCCGATGACATTTGCATATTCACAAGCTCCAAGTCTGCAGTATATAATGCTAATTTAATAAATAACGAACTTAAAAAAATCCTAGAAAATCTAAACAATTTGAACTTGAAATTTCAGAAAGTAAAACCGAAGTAATGATTTTCACTAGAAAATATACATCTCACAATTCTCCCCCTATAATATTAAATAATAAATCACTGAATTTCACTGAAAAAACCAAGTTCCTGGGATTACATCTGGATCCTAAACTTAAATGGACCCACCATATTAATTATATAAAAACAAAATGCGAAAAAGGGATAAATATTTTAAAATGACCAATCGGACATGGTGGGGAGGACACCCCTCTATCTGCCTAATGATTTATAAATCTTTAATAAGGTCTATCATTGATTATGGATCTATATTATATGGGAATGCGTCAAAATATGAGCTAGCTAATATAGACAGACTACAATATAAGGCCATAAGAGTATCATTGGGCCTTATGTTGTCAACACCAACAAATAGTCTCCTGGTAGAGGCTGGTGAACTACCCCTGAAATTTAGAAGAAATAATTTAACCTTCAAATTTTTACTCACCAGAATAAAAAGAGATGAATACGATCCAGTTATCTCTACAGTGAAATATTTCGACAATTTTAGCCCTAATTGTACCTACATACCCAACATATATAAAATATTTCAATCTATGTCATCAATTTCTAATAAAATGCAAATAGATAGATTTATTAATTTTGAAAAATTATATACAGCCTCATTTGTAAATATTAACATTGATAACAATACCTTTAAAAAGGGAGATTTAAAGCAAAATGAGATCTTTAAAACTATATCAAAGAGTTTTATAATCAGTACAATATATTCTTCACAGATGGTTCAAAAGACACAGCAAATGATTTGGTAGGGTGTGCATTTGCATGCCCGAATATAAATATATTTAAACAATTTAAGATGGAACCAGAAAACTCTATATACTTTGGCAGAGGCATATGCCCTGTTGAAATGTTTAGAATATATTAAAAATAACAACATAAAATTCAATTTAATATGTACTGGATTCGAAAAGTCTTACAGATGCTTTAATCAACAAAGATATTTTAAGATCAAATTATAATATATTAAAAATTTATAATTTATTATATGATTTATTTATTAATAATAATACTGTAGACATTGTCTGGATTCCTGCACACCAGGGAATCATAGGCAACACAATCGCTGACTATGAGGCCAAGCAAGCCAGTAAACTCCCTACAGCATCAAATGAAAAATCATATGGTCCGACTTCCTGGTAGTACAAAAATGTAAATCATTGAAATTATGGCAAGAAACGTGGGAAAAGGATACTAAAGGTCGACATTTATATAAGATTAAACCTACGGTGTCCCTATTACCATGGTTTAAAAGAGTTAACATTCCACGCAAAGCTATTACATCAATTTCAAGAATGAGGACTGGACACTCATCACTGAAGTTACATCTGCATCGAATTGGAGTGGTGGAGTCCCCATTGTAGGTGTGAACTTACCAGTGAGGGGCTCAATCATGTGCTGCTTGAATGTGAGCTAAACAAAAAGTGGACACAATTGCTGTACTGTGAAATCAACGAAATTGTAAAATTCCCAATAAATAGTGATTATCTTTTGTCCTTGTGTGAGTGCAGTGAAAAAGTTGTGATGGCTCTTCAGAGATTTGTATTAAGGGCTAGTGTAAATATTTAAAATTATAAAATAATACAAAGAATGTGATTGGCTAAATGGTTCTGACCAAAAGCCAGGAAGGGGGAAAAAAACTCCCTTTAAAAAAAAAAAAAAAAAAAGAATGTCAAAGATAGGGGCAGGATTTCACGAAATAATGTTTACTAATTTCATTGTCGTAATGGGAGAGGCCTATGCCCCTCGGGGCCTGGTTCCTTTATAACTTGTACATAGTTTAAATTAAAATGAAAACAAATGTATTTTATTATAGTTAAAAAATAAAAATGATGATTGTAATAATAATGATACTAAATAATTTAAATGTATATACAATGTTAAATGTAAAAAATGTAATTTGAACCAATAAAGGCTTAAAATAAATAAAATAAATTTCATTGTCATAGATGTTTTTATTATTGGTTTTAATTTAACGACGTATAACAAAATATAGTAGCCGAATAGAGCGAATTTTTAAAATTTCAAATTGTCAAAATTGTCTCGTTAGTGGACTCGCCTGCCGCTCACTGAGTTGGGAAGTCTTAATCAAAATACACCTGTACTGATATAACTATCCTTATATAAAGGGTCTCTTCTATGGAACATCTACCTCAGAGCTCGTTTATGGCAAATAAACAAATATATAAATAAATAAATCATCTTCAAAACTCAAACGCAATTTAAAAAGGACTAATTTATAAATTAATGATCAAAACAATTAAAATTTAAATAAATGATTTAATTAATATATTATATATATATTAAAAAACTTATTCAGACGTCTTGTGTTTTTGATTAAATATTAAATTGAAAGTTTTTTTGCCGAGAGTAGCAGACTTTTTATATATTGAAGGAGATAATAAAAGAGTGTGTCTTCTGCAGGAATTATAAATTTTATTTATTTATAACGAGACTATAGTTTCGAGGGCTTTGCCCTCTTCATCAGTCTATTACAATGGATTCACAGGAATTAATTTATGATTCCAGCAGAAGATACACTCTTTTATTGTCTCCTTCAATGATTAAATATTATTAAGATAATAGTTTTTAAATAAATTTAAGAATTATTAATAATATATGAAATACTAAAAAGCTTGAAAACATAATAAATTAATTAGAAGAATTTTCTCTTTGGAGGACGGACTGATAGAAAGTACTGTAATTGAGAAGTGATGGAAGGCACCCCAAGGATAATGAAAAAATACAATTCGGAATAAAATAAATTTATTCGAAAGTCATTTATTCAACTTAAAATCGACGTTTTGAATGATCTTCCCTCCTACTTCAGGGTTTAAAAGGGTCACTAAAGGAAACATACCGGATACTTCTTTCTTCTCTCCTCCAGCAGTGCTCGAAATTTGCCGATTCTTTACAGATGCATCAATATAATTTTTTCCTTAATTAAATTAATTAAGGAAACAATTCTATTGATGACTCTATTTTTTCCTTAATTCAATTAATTAAGGAAAAAATTATATTTGTTAAGAAACTGCAAATTTGTGACTAACCAGAAAAAAACATAAATAATTATTATGATAATTTGTATAAAAAAAATAAATAAAACCGACTTCAAAAAAATTAAATACAACAAATAAAATAATAATACCTTTAAAATCAAATCAAATACACTAAAAGGTATAAAATAATTATTTAATTTAGTTACAACTAAACGAGGAAATATTCACATGAAATCACTTTTTGAAGTCGGTGCTAAACAAACTATATAAGCGAGCGTACCCGCCAATCGTACTAAGTAAAATCCGTCGAGTTTGATTCATAAAATGTATATGTTTGTCACCAACTTCAAAAATGAATTTCATGTTAATATTTCGTCGTTTAGTTGTAACTAAATTAGATAATTATTTTATACCTTTTAGTGTATTTTATTTTATTTTTAAGTTATTATTATTTTATTTGTAGCATTTAATTTTTTTGAAGTCGGCTTTATTTTTTTTTATAAAAATTATTTTTATTTTTCTCTTTTCAGTGATGTTATTAATAGTGACTTAATATAATACCTTGCATGCATCTTGTAAGAGAAAGCGTCGGGCGAATGAATCAGAAAATGATATTTAAATTAAATTCATAAATATAGAAATTCTCTCGAAACGTTTGCGGGTTATAAATGAATGTTTTAAGATTTTTTATATAAAATATTTTATTTATTATAATTTCGATTATTTGGTCATAAGAATTGGAGATTTACGTTATTTTGTCATTGATCATATCTTCAGAACTTGACCAAATTAATATGGTACCACCTCTAAGGTACCCCTTTTCCATTAAAAAAAGAATCGGTTCATAAACAAAGAATTATGTCTGAACAAACATATCAAAAAAGGTCCAATACCAATGGAAAAAAAATGGGATCAATCAGAAACTAGACTGAACCGAATGCAAAAAAAAAATCAGTCGAATTGAGAACCTCCTTCTTTTTTGAAGTCGGTTAAAAATGCATCTATGTATTATTTTTATCTTTCTTTGGTCCACTTCCCACAAATCGATTTCCCAAACCATTTTATACTAGCTAATTATATGACAAAAATTATTAATAAAAAATCAGATTAAGAGAGGCCCTGGTCAAGTGAATAAGAAAATAATTGACCCCTTGTCCCTCCAATGCCCCCCCCCCGGATTAAAAACATTTCTGCGGTATATATTTAATTTTTTCCAAGCAGCTTTTTTCTAACTTAAATTAAATTAAATAAATTAAATGTTTCGGCAAATGTCCCTGCGCTTTTAGGGGATGATGGTGAATTGGTTGAGGATAATGTGTTGAAGGCAAATTTATTAAATAGACAGTATTCGTCCGTTTTTGTACCTCTAGAGGAGGGTGAGTTAGTTGATGGAGGTTCTAGTGATAGTCAGATGGAGGATTTAGTCATTTTGGAATCGGATGTGGCATTAGGTATTAAGAGGTTAAAACCAGGAAAGGCCTCGGGGGAGGATGAAATTAATAGTGATCTCTTGAAATTTGTAGTGGATAGTATTTCAAAATTTTTATGTTTACTTTTTAATAGATGTTTGGATGAGGGAACTATGCCTATTGGTTGGAAAAGAGCGTTAGTTATTCCTGTTTATAAAGGGGGAGATAAGAGCTTAGCTTGTAATTATAGGCCAGTGAGTTTAACAAGTCTGGTGGGCAAAATTTTAGAGAGGTTGGTAGACTCTCGTATCCGCTCGTATTTGTAAGGGCAAGGATGGTTCTATCATAGGCAACATGGTTTTAGAAAAAATTATTCCTGTAATTCTCAATTAGTTTCTTTTATTCAGGAATTACAGGAAGCTTTAGATAAAAGTCAGTGTGTAGATGCAGTATTTTTGGACTTTGCCAAGGCTTTCGATAAAGTCAGTCATAAAATTATTTTAGAAAAATTAAACTCGTCAGGGTTGTCTGTTAAGTTAATTAAATTTATTCGGTGTTTTCTTAGGGATAGAACTCAAATTGTAAAAGTGGGTAATGGTCTGTCTGATAGAGTAGATGTCACGTCTGGGGTGATTCAAGGTAGTGTTCTGGGTCCTCTTCTTTTTCTTATATATGTAAATGATTTGCCTTCTATCGTGCAATCATCTATTAGGCTTTTCGCGGATGATTGTGTCGTATATAGAGTAATTGATAATGATTGTGATAGCCTTACTTTACAGAATGACCTGGATCAAATTGAAGGATGGTGTAGATCCAATTCAATGGAACTAAACCATTCCAAGTCAAATTTGGTTAGATTTAGTACTAGGAATTTGGTTAGTCCTCAAAATTATTACATTGGTGGAAATATTATCAATGAATCTAAATTTTATAAATATTTAGGCATACATATTCAGGCAAATTTAAAGTGGGATATGCATATTAGTTATATAGTCAATAAGGCTTATAGGAAATTGGGGATGTTTGGTAGAATTTTGAAGGGTACATCTAGAGAAGTTAAGTCAAAAGTTTATTTAACTTATGTAAGACCTAATTTAGAGTATTGTTCTGTGGTTTGGGACAAACACCCACAACGATTAGAGAGAAAAATTGATATGGTACAAAGGAGGGCGGCTAGATTTGTTTTTGGTAAATTTGATAGGTTTAGTAGTGTCACTTCAATGATTAATGAATTAGGATGGTCTAGCTTATTGGAGAGAAGGGAATGGGCTAAATTGAAAGTGATTTTCAAAGCCTATAAGGGTTTTAGGAGTTGGGAGGAAATAACGAATAGATTTCAGGAACCAAATTATTTAGGTAGAGCTGATCATAGAAAAAAGATTCGTAAGCCAAGATTCTTGAAAAATATCGGTTTACATTCATTTGTAGGATCTGGCATTGATTTGTGGAACAGTCTGTCTGTTACTACTTGGGATTATAGTCCTCTGCCCCCTATGATTAAATCAATTATAAATTTTGTCAAGTCCTAATGTCCTAGAGTTGTGCAAAATTTTATTTAGTTCTCGCAAGCAGAGATTAGGTGAGGCAGAGAGAGGTCATACCATCCTTGTTAAGGTTTTGACCAGGTTTCCTTAACAACTTATGGCAAATGCCGGGATGGCTAATGCGTCGCTTGCTCCTGGTATCGGGTTTTTGCGCGGAATTTTTAAATTACTTTTTGTCTTTTGATGGAAATATATGGTCATGTTATTTGTTAATGAGCATACATTTCTAATTTTTTTTTTCTTTTCTTTTTTTTTTTTTACTTGTTTATTATTTGTTAAATTGTTGTAATTAATTTGTATTGATGTTTATTAATGTATTGTTGTAGCTAGATTGTATTGATGTTTGGAGGACCTAGCCACCGAGGACTTGTGCCTCTAAGCAGGTCGAGAAATAAAGATTTATTTATTTATTTATTTATTTATAACTTACCAATTCGATCATTCACAATTGCTGTTAATAAAGCAAATAACAAACCACCTGTACCAATTACAAGCCAGATCTTTCGAACCTGAAATTCATTTTAATTAATTAATATATTTTAGGAAAAATAAAAGATAGAAAGTAGTAATTAATATTATATAAAATATTTCTAATTTCTAACAAACCCTAGTAGTTGTTAGTATTCCATGTAATAAAATATGATCAGTAATCAAACCGCTTAATTGAAAAGTTACAGCCTTGATGACATCTCCTAAAGCGCTAATATATCCAACACTTTCAATATCGAAATGTAGAATATCTGCAAACATTTTAAAAATAAAACTTTCATAGGATAAATTTAAGAATAAAGAAAAAATGATAATTAAAAACTCAGTCGAAGATTGGAAACAAGACCAGAATTAAGTTAAAATGTGTGGAATTATATTTGAAAATTATATAATTATTATTTAATCGTTGCAACTTAAATATAATATAAAATAGAGAAAATACAATCAGTCTTTACCTTTTAAGAAAGCTGGCATTTGATTTTGAAAAATATTAAAGCACCAGAAAGACCCACATGTAATACTTAAGTGAGCCCATATGGCTGGAGTTCGTAAGATATTTTTCCATGGAGGTGCTTGAAATCTTCGCTAAATAAAATGGTTAAAGCTTGAATAGATTCATTCATTGACAATAATTTAAACATAACATGATAATATATGTATGAATATATATATGAATTCAGGATAATTCGAAATTACATATGTTGACTTTTCCGTAGCCTATACCCTATATTTTTTTAAAGCGAAAACAAGAAAATAGATCTTTTCCCCGGAATATAAAAGTAACTAAAAAGTTTGTGTCTGTTCTTTCGCACTAACATATGGTTCATCATATAAGATAAAATTACAGATGTACTTTAAACAATTTTCTTAACAGAAGTCACCAAATTTGTTTATGTGTCCCAGTAAATGTTTAAGAACTGACAAAGTGCAAAAAGAGGTTCATATTTTGAAAGCGGCTTTTTTCTAGTTTTAATATTATAAGCTACGGAAACCCTGTAAATAATTTAGAGTTATGGTGTACTTCAATGATTTTAAATATAAGCTTACGTTTTTATTGTAATCAACTGTTTTTAATTGTTTCATTAAATAATCCTTTTCCTTTATCGTGATAAATTTATCCGTCATGGGATCATTACTTCCAATGAAAAACCAGATTAATGCCCATAATAGGCCAATTACCCCTAAAAATGAAATCATCTAAGATGTTAATTTATCTACCAAAACAACTTGATCAAACGACATTTTTTTTACCTGGAATATAGAAAATCATTTCCCAGCCATAATATTTAGCTAAAAATCCTCCTATTAAATTAATAAACACTGTTCCATATAAGTTACCACTATTGATAAAATTCATGATACAGGACTTTTCAAAAGGGGGACACCAATGTGCCCAAATTTCTTGATTAGCTTGAAGAATAAATCCCTAGGAAAAAATGAAAACGTATAGATAAATAATATTCGTTTCTTTAAACACTCATACAAAAAATAAATATCTACCATAAAAAATCCAGAGATAATGCGATTAATCATTATCCCAATAAATCCTAATCGAACCATAATAGGAAGTAACAATGCTAATAAAGATGGAATTCCAACTGAAATTGTCATAACAATATGCCCTCCGAAACGGTAGGAAAGCCACCCTCCAAGCATTTGTGTTGATAAAAAACCATAGTAAAAGGCTGACAAAATATGACCTTGATTAACCAAATCCCAATCAAATTCAGATGGCTAAAAATTTCTATTCTTTAATTATAAATTAATTAGATAATAACTAAGCAAATCAACGATAAAAAAAAAATATTAGTATAATTTTTTCAATTTGAAATTCTAATGATTATTCACTATATCAGCGGTCGGGGAACCGGGGTAAATTACCCCAAATGGGGTAACAATGAAACTATCGGGGGTAATAAGGACATTTTTTAAATTTTCTTTTATTATAAACTATTATAGTATTTTAGTTTGAATTATGTTAATGCTTATAATTTTTATTTACTTACCAATATTTTTCATGTAAATTCCAATTAATTCAATAAATAATAAATAATATACATTTATAAAACTAAAGATTTGAGCATCTTTTTTTGAAAATAGTTGGAATGTTTTTCAAAAAATCAGCTCGGGTTCAGATTAACCAATGTATTTTAAAAGAGAAAGAATTCATTCATTAGGAAAAATTCGAAGATTTTAGTAGAAATATTATTAAATTGCGATATCAGAGGGATTTATCCCCTCAGGAGTCGAACTTGAGAACTAACATGCTTTCCGGCCAGTCAGTCAATCAACCCTGGAGACAAAAACCTCTCGCCGATAGTAATTTTTTCAAATTTGAATCTTATTTAGTTTACGAGTACAATGCTCTGATAGAGTGAAGGACGTTGTAGTTACACTGTTAAAAAAAATTGTAAATTTACTATATGTTTTTACTGTGAATTGACTGCCCGGAAAGCATGTTAGCTCTCGGGTTCGACTTCTGAGGGATGAATCCCCTTTGATATCGCAATTTAATGATATTTCTACTAAAATCTTAGAATTTGTCCTAAAGATTGAATTCTTTCTCTTTTAATATACATTTACCTTACTATTTTTTGCTTAACAGAATGTAGGGGTAACAGCGACCAACGAAAAAATATTTTGGGGTAATGGCTAAAAAAGTTCCCCGACCTCTGCACTATATACATATATATAAATTACAGACTCAATCATTTTGTATTTTTCATTGGATGCACATTTCAGGATGATTTAATGCACATTTTACTATACTCAGTGCCCATATCGGTTGCGTCAGAAGCTTAAGTAAACCCATATTAAGTCAGGGCGACGACGGCGACGTCAGTACACTTCCTCAGTGCTCAATGCAGTTAGCCCAACAGAAAACGTTCTTAATATTAGCGAAAATCAGAGGAACTTGTTAACGGGAAAGTAAATGATTTATTCTTATGGATAATAGAATTTGATTACATGAAAATTTTATACCAATAAATATCAGAAGAAGAAAAGGGTGAATTCGCTTGATTTTACCTGTAATTCTATATATATCGAAGAGATATTATGCCTAGCCTGATTCTCACCAATAATAAAAATCAATTTTTATTTAGGTACTTATTAGATAAATAGATATTAGTTATATTTCAATATAATATATACAAATATTTTAAAATTTTTTTTATTTTCTTACTTGAATCTCCAAATTTTTTTCTTTTTGTATCGGTCGAGTCATCGCAACTAGAGCAATTCCTATATTTATTCGACAAATAAAAGAAAGGAAAAATCCCCAAAACAAAAGAAAAGCCATCGAACTTCTTCGTCTTCTCCACCATTTGATTCCATCATTCAAGACTCTGAAATAAATTATTATTATAGAAATAAGAATTATTTAGAAGTGAATAAAATATGGGGGGCGGGTTACTTTTCATGAGGTTGGGGTAATACGAAGTTGGTGGGGGTTACTTTTTATTAAACTAGGAGTTTGTTGAGTCATGAAGTTAGGTGGGATGGGTACCGTTGTCTTATGGAATAGCTTTCTAGTCCTTTAAGTCAAGGCTGTTCGAAGTTCATTCGAATATTCCGAAGCACCTTGAGAGCTCGATCTCCATTGATGATGAGACAGAAGAATACAGTGGAAAGGCTGAATCTAGTAGCCGGTGCAGAACATCATCTCAGGATGACCGCTACATCATAATTTCTGTTTTAAGAAATGGTCATTCCACAAAAGTCGAAGCCAGAAATCAACTCACAAAGGGTTTCTTCTTCTTCTTATAGTGCCATGCCCGAACAGGTGTCGGCTCCTCTCCACATATACCTGTGGTGAGTGTGCTTAGCTGTTTTACACAGATATACTGGACCTACTTTTTAACGCCGGTTCTGCATGGCTAGTTTGGAGGGGTTGACTAGGCAATCTTGGTAGTTTGCCATTTCTTTCCAAGAGGAGGCGACTGCAAATATCTGCCGTGACTCAGTCTCGAACTAGCATACTTCAGGACACCGGCCCGACACTCTGACCACTGACAGGGTTAGAAGAGAGTAAATGTTTCGGAACGAATTATTAGAAGAAGGTTTGCTGAGATTGATTTGCGAGCTCGACGTCACAATTGCTAGATGACTATCGCAGAATTTTACTATATAGGTACTCATATTGAGGAGTTGCTGAATGAGGAAATTAAATTGCTAAATGGGTAAAAACTTTTGTTTTTGTAAAGACTACGAAAAGAAAGCTTCGCTCAATACAATTTTTCTTTTAGATTTGCATCTCGTGGAGGTTCCGTAATGGTTTGGGTTGACATTTCTTTTTAACTTATGTAGCTAGTGATTGATAAATGATAATCAATGGAGTTCCCTAACTCCCTCCCGCTATTAGGAAGAGCTCCTAGTGGCACATATTGTCACACGAATCATCAAAAGGACACTCTTTCGTAATGCAAAACCAACAACGGTTTGCCTGCGTTCTGCAAATTAAAAATCCGCTAACTTAAAAGACGAAATAATTAAATGACCAGCGCATCGTCCGTAAATCCAAACGAACATGTATGATAAATTTGGAAAATTATTATTAGACGTCAAGTAAAGAATCCATTTGAAAATTAAAAAAAAAAAACGCAAACACGCTAAGTACCAAGCTCATAGAAAGTCCTCTTTGATGCTAAAATGTTTTTATTTCTAAAACGAAGAATTTTCAAGAATGTAGAATTTATTTCTTCAGAATATCCAGATGAAAATGCAGAAAATTTGGAAAAATCGAATTGTTAAATGGGGAGTTATTCAATCTACCTATCTCATTTTGTCTCCCGAGAGCATGATTTGAAAAGCCTTATCGGCGAGCGGGATTTAGTTAGTGTACACTAATAATTTCCTGTCCTACAAATTGGTACATTTATGTAAATAGATAGAAAAGACAAAAAATTATAAGAACATGTTGATTGATTTTAGAGATTGATCAAATTGAAATTAAAATACTTTAGATCTTTTATTAAATAAGTAATTTTCATATTTTAAATAAAAATTGAAAAAAGTGAGCTAAATTCGTAGACACTAGGCTAAATATTATTTGTATTTTTTTACTTACATTTCCTCCTCCATAGTCTCTAATTCAGCTTTTTCATTCGGCATTTTGTATGAGAAAAGATTTTCTTCAATAATCTCTCTCTCTATTCGGGAAAACTGCAGCTTCTCTTCAACTTTCTTATAATTCCCCTCTTCGACGTAATCCTAGGTGGGGGGCTTGAAAAGAGAAAGAAATCAAATTCTTCAGATTTGATATATTTTTTAGATTTTTAGTAATATATCAAACTTTATTCATAAATGATTCATTTTATTGACTAAATGATAACGAAAATGTAAACACAAGTCTGGAACGATTTGAATGAAATCTTAGACCAATTATCATTTAACAACTAGGACGATGAATTTTTAAATGATTAATATATAATTATATATGATACTCATATTCATATTATATAATGTTTGACAAGATGAAACTATGAATTATATAAGTTTTTTTTAATGATAATGAAATTCATTTCCTTATAAAACATCTTTTCACTTTAAAGCTTTTATAAAAATAAACCAAAAGTGAAGAAAATGGAAAACATTTTCAAGGCTCATTTTTAGTCTTTTGACAATTTTTTGTCAAAAAATGGTTTAAGCTAGAAAGTTGAACAGCTGAGGGTTGTATGTTTTAGAAAAGACAGTGGTAGGAGACGAGTTCTAGCCTCAAGAAGTCATAGAGATAAACGAATTTGAGGATACGTTAGTTCGATTCTTATCCAATTTAACAGCGAAAAGTTGTCGGGTGTTTGAAAATAGCGTTTTGCTTACAAATAAGACTTAATGGAAAACTCACACACTCTTTTAAATAAAGCCTTCTCCCCTACTAAAATTTATCCACATTTAGATATTTTGTGACCCCCCCCAATCTTGTAATTACTGGTTTGAAGTCTATGAGCCTACGATTCCCGTCAATTGAACTGCCTGGCGAAACTTTATTTTCTTAAAAAAATCCGGAAGTGAGAGGTAAGGGGACCCTTTGTATCACTTCACCATTTTTGGAGGGGCCAATAAATTTAATTTTTAGGAGATACATAAAAATAAATATTATATTCGAGCTCTGTCTATAATATAATATTAGAATAAATTAAAATTTCTTTAAAAGTAAAAGTTTATTTTCTTAAAAAAATCCGGAAATTAGAGGTAAGGGGGGACCCTGTGTTTGACTTCACCATTTTTGGAGTGGTTAATAAATTTAATTTTTAGGAGAGATATAAAAATAAATATTATATTTGAGCTCTGTATTTATTATTTTATTAGAATAAATTAAAATTTCTTTAAAAGTAAAACTTTATTTTGATTCCCGTCAATTGAACTGCCTCGCGAAACTTTATTTTCTTAAAAAAATCCGGAAATGAGAGGTAAGGGGACCCTTTGTATCACTTCACCATTTTTGGAAGGATCAATAAATTTAATTTTTAGGAGATATATAAAAATAAATATTATATTTGAGCTTTGTATATAATATTATATTAGAATAAATTAAAATTTCTTTAAAAGTAAAACTGTATTTTCTCAAAAAAAATCTGGAAATGAGAGGTAAGTTTGTATCCCTTCACCATTTTTGCAGGTGTCAATAAATTTAATTTTTAGGAGATATATAAAAATAAATATTATATTCGAGCTCTGTCTATAATATAATATTAGAATAAATTAAAATTTCTTTAAAACTAAAACTTTATTTTCTTAAAAAAAATGATAAATCCATTCTGTAATAATTAAAATCTCTGTAGGTACAGATATGTATGTTTGTTGTGTCATTTATTTTGAACTATAATTAAAGACTTGTCTTTTTTTCATTTTAATTCGAATTCAATTCTGACTCAAATTTAGTTAAATTTTCATGTTAATTTTAGATTGAATATAAACGCGGCCTTCCGAAGTTTTTCCAATTTTTTTGGCTAGTTTTGAGATTTTCTAAATTTCTTTCTTTCGTTGGATGAATATTTTTATTTATTATTTTTTTGAATATTAATTTGTAAAAAAATTAACGTAAAAACATTGATATTTTAGTACTTAAAATTTTCATTTAGATTTTGGTGGTACGCTTTTACAAAAAGGTTGAGAACCGCTGATATAATTACAATGTTAAAAATAATAATCATTTAAATTCAGTAGCTCAGAAATATATAAAACTAAAAACTAAAATAAAATAAATTATTATAATGTCTACATTTAAGCAATTGAAGATTCTCATTATTGTTCAAGGCTCTTTAAACGAAAAACATGTGATAAGTAATTTAATTAATTAAATAATTTACTTAAAAATATCAATGGACAAAACGTATGAAATATTAAATGAATATGTAAATTATTTTACGGATACCTTCTTTATTTTTTGATAGTTTTTTCACAAATTGAATTTCAAACTTAAAAATGCCCATAAAGAGAGTTCAGCGTATTAAAACGTATGCATCGGAGATGAGAATATATTGGAGCTGTGTGGAATATTCCTTGCTTAGCCAGGCGAAAAAAATAATAAAAAAATAATACTTTTTCGAATTTTTTAGTTAGAATCAGATGGGTTGGGGGTTTGTAAGTGAATACTGGTTAATTTATTCGCGAAGTTCTTTACTTAAATAAGTAAATTCACTAAATACATTTTTAGACTGAGTTCGAATGATTTCTTGACGCCTGCAATGTAGGACTAGTTAACTGCGTTGACTCTAATTTGGACACGAGATTCTATAAATATCATACTCGTTTGAATCCTAGCATTATATTTTTTTACTCAGTACAAGCGTGGGGCGACTAAAGAATTGAGTTCACTGAAAGTTTTTTCATTTTTTTTCTAGTTTGTACATGTGTAAAAAATGTCTGAAACTTCAATAAAAACAATTTTCAAAGATAATTTATTTCTTATTATCTGGATTCCGATACAAGACAAAGCGAGGAGTAATTCTCTAAGAAAGATCGTAGGTATCTATTTATAAAATAAACTACTAATTAAAAATTAGGAAAAATAATGAAATTCAGAAAAAATATTTGGAAAATGCTTCAACTTTTTAACGAAAGAGTGTGGATTGTTTAAAATTCGTGTGTATCGTGCAAATGAGGCTTTAGAGGTGGGGTTATTGATTTTATCTCATCAGAGCAGACTTTATAGTAGTATCGATAAAGTATGATGTCGGTTCTACGATGGGCCAGGGACTCGAGGGCGCTATAGTTAAGAGGGTTAATAAAAATAAATGATTAAGCACATAGAAAAAATATGAATATCTCCAATCTGGATACAAAAATTGTTTCCTTCTCATCTTATAACAATCTCTTACATTTTCATTAAAAACTAATATTACGAGTTAATAAAAGTCAGCTTATTTTTAATCAACTCGATGGGCAAACTATAGAAGTATTTAATTAAATTAAAAAATTGACTTTTTATAATTTTTTAATTTATGAACTGACAATTCGAGGCTACTCACGGAGCGTATACGAAAGGAAGTGCCATATTTAGGATATGTGGCGCGGGCTCTAATGAAGAAAATATTTTTTTTTTAATTAACCTATAAAAACCACATTTTCAGCACTTATCCAATTAAAAACTTAAAAATAAACGTTTAAAGTTTATTATGAAATTATACAAAATTTGCGTACCACTTACCTATCCAGTAGGGGTATTTAGAAAACCTGATTTTAAAAATTGACGTAGAATCATTTT
Organism: Forficula auricularia; assembly: GCA_024734495.1. NCBI lineage: Eukaryota > Metazoa > Arthropoda > Insecta > Dermaptera > Forficulidae > Forficula > Forficula auricularia. Next base: position 2,704,842 of record JALMQS010000063.1, on the reverse strand, counting down.
TCACCTGTAGAGTAGTACGGGAGTCGGCGGGACCCTTTGTGGTGCGGGCCCATAGGCTGCAGCCCGAGTGGTGATCCGCGACCTAATTTCGTATACACCTACTTCCACTTTCATTTCCAAGTAGAAGACAATAGATGAAGGGGCATCTAATGAATTCCAAAATAATTCCACATAATTCCAAAGACGGTGTACACCTAATTACAATCGCGGTTCACCCCTCGCTGGAGCCTAAGTAGCCTATGCTTAAATCTGGCCCTGCTAACACCTGCTTACCAATATGCAAACCCCATCAGTTTACACAAATGTAACAAAAACACTTTGATTGGTGAATACATATTTATATCTTTTCCAAAACATAAGGCAACACATTAGATTTCAAGACCAGCATCAACAGATGCCTTCGACTCCGACCCAATTCTTAAATCACTTCTTATTTATACGATGTAAGGTTCCACCACGGACTATAGAGGTTGTACCTTTTTGGTGCAAATAAATATAGAAATTCTATCGAAATATTTGCTGGTTTTAGATAAACGTTTTAAGATTGTTTTTTTGTGTATTTTGATGAGATTAAAAATGATGTGAGCCCTAGGTGGTTTCATCCGAAAATTTCTTTCGAAATTGGTAGGATAATTTCAAAGGAAAGCTTGTAAGTGAAAGTCGTGTAGTGTAGACCGATTTATTTGTGTTTGAAGGTAATATAAAAAAAATCATTATAATTCCTTCTATAATGCACGATGTACTGATTATCTGAGCATATATCATAGTATCCGCTTTAATCAACTAGTATAAAGTAATATTAAATATCACCTTGAACAAATAGCATACTACTTAGAAGTTAGTGTTCGAATTAATTAAATAATTAAATGCTGTGATATAAATAGTTATATACAACATTCACATTATAAATAATTACTAAATCACAAGTCAGTAATTGTTGGATATTCCATAAATTTATTTTTGCTCATACTGAAAGTTTGAATACTCAGATATTATCCCTATAAATAAACTTACCTAGAAAGCCGTTCAGTCAGGCCAAGAACCACATTTTTGTTATTATCTGAAAATAATTTTGAATATAATTAATAATATTGTTCAATAATTATTAAATTTTATAATTGACATACTTTTCCATATATTTTTAATGTGTAGTCTACCCAGACAAATGAAGGAACTAAAATTGCACCTTTCTAGGGGCCAGAGTGTCCACTTGGGTGATAAGCACTCAGCAATTAAGTTAAACGTAAATCAAGTAGATTATTTTTTATATATGTAGATAAAAATTTATTTTATTACTATTTTAACTTTAGATTTTTATAAATAATATTTAAAATAAAATACGAAGTGATAGTAACGGTTTCATCTGATAAAAAATTATTTAAATTTACTTTTCGTCTATTAATTAAAGTCAAAATATTACACATTTAATAAAAAAGTTTAAAGATACAAAGATAATAAATTATATCTAAGGACTTAATTCGAGATACTTTTGTATAATTTTTCTAACATGCCAGTAAGATTTTTGAACTCAAGTGACAATGTCTTCTGACATGTAATAAGAAATATCCATACATCTCGGATTAAGTAGAGAACGCACTCATTGATTTTCCGAATTATATTGAACTGACACTTAACTCTTTAAAAATTATTCAAAAACTAAAAACCTATTTTTTAAATATCTATTTGAAATGAAATTTTGAAAAAACTTGGTATCCAAAAACGTCTTAGCCACCCCTTCTCTAAGGAATAAGAAAAAAGGGATAACGAACATTTAACGGTATAAAATCTACGTGTTCTGCTCCAATACATTTATGATGTGTCCATGTTTCATATTTTTGAGGGAGGGTCACATTTATGTACCTACAAACCCTCAGCTCTGACGACATACCTACCTTCTGTATTAAAATTAATGTGGAAAAAAAATATTAGAATTTTTAAAAATCATTTCATATTTATGCATTTGTTTTAATAAAATTACCGGAATCGAAATAAATATTGATAGATGAGCAAATGTAGAAAAGATGCTATATTGAATTTTATTTAGTTCTGCAAGTTCATTATTATATACACAAGCTGAGAAAGCCTCTGGACTCCGCAGGGTGTTTTAAAATAATCATTTAAATTTCCTCATTTTAATAAATTTTATGTCATGGACTATTAATAGATTTTAAAATTAAAAAAATCACGTCAGCGTCGTGGCGCAATGCGATTATAATAAGTATAAATAGATGCAAATCTACTATGTTAATTAAAAAAAATTACCATTAAATAATTTAGAAGCCCATTAAACACTGTAGATATGAAGTCTATTAACACTTAACACATTAAAAAATGGTGGTATACATTTGGGCCATCCAATTGAAAAAGTCAAAATTGCTTTCCACTAATTTTTTCTACTCTTATATTGAAAACAAATATATTGAAAACAAAACATATACCTAACACTATAAAATTCTAAGTCGAAATATTTAAACGTTATTTATATAATTTATTTATTTATTTTTCGAGGATCTTAATTCTCTTTTAGAATAGGTGTTGATTTTCTTTGTTTGCAAAAAATAATAACACAGTTATATTTTTTTCATTTATTTTATTTTATTGTTATATCAAGGGACGTTTCGACATATACATTCATGTCATCATCAGCCTAAAAATAAAACCATCCTTTCATTATTTCCAATATCTATAATTTTATAAACAAATGAACACATCACATCTTTTTTACATTATTTACATTCTTTTCTTACATCAAAAATTATTTATATAATTGATATGATATAACACTTGATATGCTTATGATTTATGCATAAAATATATTGAAATTATATATTCCACCAATCGACACTTCCTGTCATTGTGTATATATTAAAATAAAACCTCCATCTTCTAAAGGACCATAAGAATTTGTTTCGAAAATATCAAATTTCCGAATCTTAGTTCTAGTTCTAGCCCAAAGAGAGAGATTTTTCGAGTGAAAAATTTTAAGCTTGCTAAATGACAGATGTGGTTACACCTCGATGGAACAAGTACCCGGATTGCCTTATTTTGGAATTCATTTCCAACCTTCTGACATAATAAAAAGTACCTGGAGCCACCGAGCGATGCACGGTAACCCCTGACCTCCCCACCTCCCGAAACCACACACCTCGCCCCCACCAATGCACCCCCACTCCGCCCCACCACACCCAACCGCGCCTCCCCCCCAATCCCCCCTCCACTCTACCCCTCCTCCTACACCTCCCACATCCACCCCACCCTGCACCCAGTTTTTGCATTTCTAGCTTTCTAATGGTCTACATATTATGTGTATATTTGTTTACTCGTACATCAATTTGCCCACATTCGTTCATATTGATAAACATTATAAAAAAATAAATAGGAAAATAATAATAAAAAAATAATCGTATAGGATCTGAAATAAAAACATAAAATAAAAAATAAGATTTGTTTCCAAGTTATATAAAAAAAGCCACTTCAACCACTTTATTTGTAAACACACCTTACAGGCTGTAATGTTATGATTTAGACACCTGTTAATTAAAAAACAAACAAAAATTCCTAATTTTAATATAATACTCCTATATTAAAGTTTGCTATAACCTATTAGTGGGTTTTAAAATTGAAAAAGCCAATTTAAAAAAATGTAAACAAACTTTTTTATTGAGATTTTCATCTATCAATAATTACTTTAATTAAGAAATGATCAATTAAGATTTAATTTGTCGAGGTCCAGACTTAGCCAGATCGCTTTCTCATCCTCAAAACTTGTTATTAGAATTTGTTTCATCAAAATCGGTAGAGCCGTTTTCAAAATAGAACCAAGATACAAATATATATATATATATAAATATACAATTTTTGCTCTTTTAATAAGCAGTAGATAACCCATAACACCTCGGATTTAGTAGATGTTCATCTCGATTTTCTATAGAAATTTTAAAGCTACTTCTATAGGCATTCATCTTTTATTTTTATAATTTTTACTATTTTTTACAATTGAAAAGATATTTGAGATAAAATATTAGGAAAGAATCGTCAATGAATAAAAATGTTTATAAATAATGTACATTCTGGAGTTAACTAGACAAGTATTTTCAATAAGTTTATTTTATTTATTTATTTTTTGAAAATCCAAAGACTATCAAAGGAGACATATTTTTATTCTAAAGCTTTAGTGGTCGCACAATGACAAAGGCATTTCTGATTACTCTAATCATGGCGTAAATACAAATATTTAATAGATAGAAATTCTCGTAAAATATTATCAAAATTATTTACGCTTAAAATCATGCGCAAAGCCATTAGTTGGCGGAATCTGTATTTTAGGTATATCTAAATTTAATTTAGAATTTTTTTCTTACTTTTAATTAAATTAAGTTAAAATGTATAATGTATAATATATATGTTTTAATAAGAGATCATTGCTATATGAACATTATAGTTTTGCTATAAAATACAAATATTTCTTTTTAGTTTCAGTTTTATATAGAAAAATGGATAATTTAGAAAACTGTCAAAAGATTGAAACCTTATTCGTAGTTTAATTTAAATTGATTTAATCACGCTATGAAAAAATAAATCAGTATGTTCAAAGTCTTTATCAGAATAACGTTTTGATTTACTTAGTTCCTTCCTGCCATCTGAACAAAATAATTTTCTGTTTAATGTTTAGTAGCACTATTACTACTATTATTTTAAAAATATTACTCTTTTAAATGATGTCGACTCAGTTGAATGAAGAATTCTTTATTTTATTTCCTATTTTACACATTTAACAAGAATGATTTAAAAGATGCGAATGATACTTCTGTTAACAAATTCAAATTTGCTAAAATTAATAAAAAAAATTCTTATTTGCATTTATTTTAAATAATTTTTTAGTTTACTTTTTAGAACACGTTTAAATTACTGTTTTTGCAGTTTTGAAATAAGTATTTCTATCAATTCCTTTGCCTAAAACAAAACAAGAATTCAAAAGATTATTGTACCATATTATTTAATAACAAATATATCATAAAACATAAATTAAAGATTGTGTCTTCAGCTTAACTATTAATCTTTATTTATATATAAAAAATCTCATAAATGTTTGAAGAGAGTTAGACAAGAGCTATATAAATATATATAAGCCATGACATAACTGAGACCTAAATAAATGAAGATAACTTAAATTAAGCAGAAGACACATCAAAATATATTGGAAATTCATATTCTCACAAAATGTCAATTTAATTAAATGATAATTAATTTTTGTTACCTTTTCACTATTTTCAATAATACATAAGAGTCCCGATTTGCTTACTTCATGGCAATTGCTTCCAGACACTAAAAAAGAAATAAGTGACAATTGGATATTTAATCAAAAAGAAAAATAACGATTTTTTCTAAAACTGAATTCACCAAGAACATTTATAATTAAGGAAAAAACATTTCAATTTTAATGTTAAGGAAGGAAAAAATTTCAAACGCTGCTGGAGGAGAGAGGAAGTTGTTTATTTCCTTCATTGATCCTATGAAACTGAAAAGTTTTTGTTTTGCCGAGAGTAGCAGAGTTGTTGATTCACAAAGAGAAACAAAGAGCCTCTGCTTGATGCAAATAAACATACACACATATATATCGAGATGATATATCTGTATATATATATTATTTATTTGTTTGAGACTATAGTTTCGAAGACTTGGTCTTCATCATCAGTCTTTCTTCAATTATAAAGGTTTTTCATGGAGTCAATATCATATGGATATTGAAAACTTGGTGTTCTTTCGTCACTGCTGGAGGGCTAGGAACTAATCTATATGTGTGTATGTTTATTTGCATCAAGCAGAGGACAACCTCTTTGTTTCTCTTTGTGAACCCTATGAAACCTTGAAGAAAGAGGGAAGATTCCTCCGAAACGTTGGTTTAAAAGGAAAGGAGAAAAAAGAAGAAGAATGACGTCCAATAATAAACCTTTTTGGATATATGATAATTTTTTTCTTTTTTCACTACCCTTGGGCTGCCTTCCATTACTTTCAGCTGACATTTATAAATAACGTTTAGGGAAAGCGGTGTTGGTTTATAGTAAAACATATTAAACACAAAAGTCTTTTGATGAAGGGTTCATAGCCCGAAATATGAACCTATAGAGATAAATAAAAACATTTATAAAATCTATACTTTACTGAGTACCTATTCAATTAGACACAGAGATAAAAAATATGGTTCTTATCAAGGGAAGAAGCCATTTTTGAGATATTTCGATAAACGTAGAAAAATTAATTGTTATTTTTTATTTTTATAATAAAATGTATCAAAAAATTAATGTCAAATTTTAAAGCTTCCAATTTAACCCAAATCATTAATAAAGGAATGGGTGACCTACATTTAGTTATAGTCCATTTTAGCAAGTATGAAAGTAATTTTGATTCCTGTCCTTGGAAATTGAGAACGTTACTCTCCCGGTCACCCAATCCTCCAAATTTTAAATAATAGATATGATTCTACTATTTTGGACTTTTGAACAAAAATCACGAAAGACACTAATTTTGCAATTATATAATATGATTTTTGATGAATTCCATATTTACATAATGTCCTTTAAATATTTTATTTTTCTAACAATTTAATAATAATTTAAGATCCATAACTTTTTGATTAACTAATTCCCTCAAAGTATTATATCTTAAGTGATTAGTCTTCTTTTTTTTTGTTGAGACTTTAATGATCAAATTGAATATCTGGTATAATTTTGAACACCTAAATATAATTCATATCGGAATGAACTATTTCTGGCGAAATTAATTAAAATTTTCTAGAGCAAGACGTTTCGGTTTCTAACGATTTAATCTAGGGGTTATGGAGCTAGACGAACTAGAATGAACTAACACCAAAACTAGAAAAACTAACACCTCACAGGAAGAAGAAAATAAAGAAGATTCTTTATAAATTTATTAAAGTTAATACCGATGTGTATAAATCAAATATTTCCCAACAGTATTGTCAAAACTTTTCTTATTAACCGACTTTTATATTGTCAATAGTTGTCAATTCAACTGAATGTCTGTTTTTACTTTACCATACAGGGTATGGTCAAGTATTGTAATCGTGCATGAAAAATGTGTTTTTTTCCTTCTTTTTTTCAAAATATCTAAAAAACGGCTGAAACTATTTCGATTACAAAAATTGAACGAAACCAGGGCATTACAAAAAAGCTCTTATAAGTGAACATCGAAAAAATTATATTTTTCGAGTTAATAATTGTTGTGTCAAAATGTCTTTTAGTTAGTCTGTGCGTTACCAAATTTGTGTACGAGCTAGCTCAAAAACTAGTGTGAATATCGAAACCAAATGTCACACGTAGTTTTGGTCCATTGAGATTAAGAGCTGATTAGATTTTGGTGCATATCGACCCAAAATTAAGGGGGGTCGAAGGGGGGTTAAAAATTAAAAATCTAGGTCGTTTGAGCAAACTCAACCAAATTTTGTATACATAATCAGTGGACCCCCAGAAGTCTAAAAATGCAAAATCTAACCGCCCAAAATGGGAGGGGGAGGCGGAGGGTCAAAAAATGAAAATCTTGGCCATTTATCAAACTAAACCAAATTTTGTATACATAATCAGTGGGACCCAAGAAGTCTAAAAATGCAAAAACTAACCACCCGAAATGGGGGAGGGGGGGGGAGGGTCAAAAAATGAAAATCTTTGCCATTTACCAAACTCAAACAAATTTTGTATACTTAATTCAGTGGGCCCCAGGAGTCTAAAAATGCAAAAACTAACCCCCCCTACTTGATTATAAATAATTTTATTAAATATTAAATATAAGTGAGGGGCCAGGTTGTATGGTAAAGTCAAGTGGATGGCCACATCAGAACACGTCAGCTTATTTCTTTTATAATTAATTAATTATTATTAATTATATACATATGCAGCCATCAAAATTGTATCTTTTTTTTTTTTGTTTGTGTTTAAACATTTATTTTTCTTTACCATGTGGACCGATTGTTGACTTTTTTCAGATTTTCGCTTATAAATCGAAAACCATGCGACCAACAGAAAATTTAATCCTTAGAAAAATGAAAGAGCATAAAATTTCACATCAGATATGACCTTAGAAGTTAAAATTAATTCAGCCGTTGTGCCACAATTGATTTTCAAAGGTAGGTAATTTCTACCAACTTGGCTGAAAAGTGGATTATGCTTATTAGGTGGTCACAAGAAACCACTCTTCGAATTTTGCTGCTGACCCCCTAATAGGTGAAAATTGGATAAAAAATGAGATTGGCAAAGTATCATCTTAATTGGACAACGGTATCCCGTGCTGGAATGAGGTGGGATGATGTCATGTCTTGGAAAATGCTGGATATCGCCAAATATAAAAGTTTTAACAAAACAGTGACTCAAGTAAAATTACAAGCAAACAAAATTTCCTAGAAAATGAGACAAGAATCAAGTTTCTGGGATGAGGAACTTATACTTCATTGCGGCGGCGGGTTACTGTTGTTCAATGAAGATGAAACTTTGCCAATCTAATTTTTAGCCAATTGGCAGCTATTATGAAAGTCAGCACCACAAAATTCGAAGTGTTGTTTCTTGTGACAACTTTTCCGCCAAAATTGACTATATATGACGATCAATTGTTGCTAAACGGCTAAACCGATTTTAACTTTATTCGTTCTATTTTATTTATTCTTTAACGTTATGCTTTTTCATTTTGGTAAGAGTGAAATTTTCGGTAGAGTTATAATATAAGAAAAAATCTGAAAAAGTACAAAATCTTCGTGGTCTGTAGGCCCTCAAAAATTTAGGCCCTGCCAGAAACAGTCGAAAACTCTTATAACACTTATTTGGGATGCCTAACGTCGATTAAAATTATTTCCACCTTGTGCATATTTATTAGCCAGTGCGGCCTTTTTTCGGCCTAATTTGCTTGTAGCCCAGTAAATAGAGGATCCAAAAAGTGGTTCAGCTTACATTAATTGCGGGAAAATATTTTTTCTATGATCGCTTGGTATGGTGTGGGTATGCCAAATCTAAGTTTGCGACCTCGAAAGTGTGGGGGACAACTTTTGGTGGCCGAAAAACCTCGCGGACTTTTTCCAGTTTTTCACTTATAACTCGACATATTTTGTAAATAACCGTCCTATAGTAAATTAAAGACGATATCATTTCGCGTCAATTAAAAATAAATAGAAAATTGGTCCAGAAGTTCGATTTTTTATGGGAATCCAAAAAACAGCCCCCGGATCACTTTTGAATACCTATCCCAAAAACTCGTACTTTTTTCGATTTTTTTTCCCCATTTTGACCAAAAAGTAGCACGTTTTCGACAAAGACCACTCTGACGCTTTAGAGGATTCGGATCATATCCTGTTCAGAAAATGCAGGATATCTATAAATCTAAGAGTTTTATCAAAAAAGTGGTCCAAGTAAACCTTTAAATCAACAAAATTTGCTAGGGAATTATTTAGAAATCAAGTTTCTAGGATGAGTGATTTTCATTTTATGAAGCAAAAACTGCGATTTTTTGAAAAAATTGAACATTTCCTGTCATGGAAAATGCTGACTATCTATAAAAATCTAAGAGTTTTAACAAAACAGTGATCCAAGTAAACGTTTAAGTCAACAAAATTTTCTACAGAATCAAATATCTAGGATTGGTTTTCATTTTATGAAGGATAAACTGCGATTTTTTGCAAAAAATTGCATTTTTTCAAAACATCAACCTCATTGCGGCACGAGTAACCTTTTTCCAATTAAGATGAAACTTTGTTTCAATTGTAAAAATGTCTAGAGTCGTTTTTGTCAAAAACGTGCTCCTTCATGGTCAAAATAGGAAAAAAATCGAAAAAAGTGGGAGTTTTAGGGATATTCTAAAGTGATCCCGGGGGCTGTTTTTTGAATTCCCATTAAAAATCGAACTACTAACTGAGGTTTTTCGGCCACCAAAAGTTATTCCCCACACTTTCGAGGTCGCAAACTTAGATTTGGCATACCCACACCATACCAAGAGATCCTAGAAAAAAATATTTTCCTGCAATTAATGTAAGCTGAAACCCCATATATACTGGGCTACTGGGCTAGTAGTATTTATTGTGTTCAAAATATGTATTTACTGTTACCTACGATGACTGCTGGGCTATCATTTTATTTACAATATATTATTCAATTTTCATAAGTACATTATAGAATAAAATAGTTGCATTCATTTTAGAAGTAGTCCAGGCAAATTACGTGAAAAATGGCATAAACAGGAAATAATTCCGGGTAAAGATTTTATTGCTCGAATACCTTTATTTGTCCTCCAATATTGCTACCTTAAGTTTTCCATCCAAATCTGTGTTTTAGAATTTTTTCTACGCGCCTCAAAATGAGAAAATTTCGGATTTTTTTCAGTTTTTCTTGATTAACTCAAAAACCGCTTATCAAATCAAAAAGATCTTATTTATTAGATAAATTCAAGCTCTTAAGATTACACATAAAATGACAAAAGTCTCATCTATTTAGGTTTAGTAACCGGTACTAGCGCCTGCCAAAAAAAGAGCCCCCGTTATCACTTTTGAATATCCCTAAAACTTGTACTTTTTTCGATTTTTCCCCATTTTGTCCATGAAGGAGCACGTTTTCGACAAAGACGACTTAATTGTATAATGTTAACATGATGTTGAAGTTTTGAAAAAATACAATTTTTTGCAAAAAAACGAAGTTTTTCCTTCATAAAATGACTCATCCTAGAAACTTGATTCCTATCTCATTTTCTAGAAAATTCTATTAACTTGAATGTTTACTTGGACCATTTTTTTGATAAACCTCTTAGATTTATAGATATCCAGCATTTTCCATGACGCTAACGTGGATTCGGATCATATCCATTCCGGAAAATGTAGAATATCTATAAATCTAAGAGTTTAATCAAAAAAGTGGTCAATTAACCGCTGAAGTAAATAAAATTTCCTAGACAATGAGATAATAATCAAGTTTCTAGGATGAGTGGTTTTCATTTTATGAAGGAAAAACTGCGATTTTTTACAATTATAGCAAATTTAATCTATCAATAATTTAAAAATGTATAGGGTCTTCTTTGTCAAAAACGTGCTCCTTCATGGTCAAAATGAGAAAAAATCGAAAACAGTTTACGAGTTTTAGAGATATTAAAAAGTGATCCCCGGGGCTGTTTTTGACAGGCGCTAGTACCGGTTCTACTGAACTTAAATAGATGAAACTTTTATCATTTTAAGTATAATTTAAAGAGCTTGAATTTATCTAATAATTTTTTTTGATTTGATAAGCCGTTTTTGAGTTATTCAAGAAACACTGAAAAAATCCGAAATTTTCTCATTTTGAGGCGCGTAGAAAAATTTCCACAACACAGATTTGAGGGAAAACTTTGGGTAGTAATATTAGAGTACCAATAAAGGTATTCCAGGAATAAAAGCTTTACCGGAAATTATTTCCTCTTAAAATCGTAATTTGCCTGGACTAAAGAAACTGTAACTAAATTTTTTTGTTAATTTTAAAAAATATCTATTTTACATTAGTAGTCTCAATCAATTTATTAAATTTGAAGAACTAAATTAGCTAACTATAGTCCAAGTATACTATAATATATATTTAATAGGTAGGTAAACCTGTATATTTTCTCCTGTTCCATGCGCTCTTTTTGTTTGTTTTGAATTTTACAGAGGGTCAAAATCCCCTCTAAAAACTACTTTTTAAGTCCAAAATTTCAAAATTTCCTCCTGAGGGGTGGGGGTGGGAGGTGTGTCGGTACATGATCCCCCAAAATGAAAGTCTGGTACCGCCCCTGGTAAAATTGTAATATTTCTTTTGAATGTAATCATATTTCTTATAAATAAACATTAATTAATTGTATTTTCTACTAAAATAAAAATATTGTTATATTCTTGTATTTATTTTTTATATCGCCCCCCCCCCCATAATAAATTCCTGGATCCGCCCTTGTTTGGAATCCAAATAGTATGTCTGATTTTCATAGAACAGAATACAAATTACATACCTTTCTCTTTGCAAATGCCTTCGAGCTTCTTCGCCTCTTCCACATAGCTATCAGGCACGACCTCAATCAGTTTCGACACTTGATCCCATTGAATTTCGCATTTGTCGTTATACTAAATTAAAAATTATTTTTAGCAAACAAATAAAGTTAAATATAAAAAATAAAGTAAAAAATAAAGCAGATAGTTTACCACATCGAATTTTTTCGCGACGCAAGCACCTCCTCTCTAAAAAGATAAAGCGAATATCAACGTTTAAATCAATTCTGCCATATAAAATTTCACACGAACTTACAAAACACGGTTCGAAAGACTTCGATTCAAAGTCTTTGTTCTTAAAGACTTGCCCACAATCACCTGAAACAAATTCAATTCATCCTATATTAATATTATATAAAGTGTGGGTAAATCAAATCTTAATTGGCGTTAATTGTGTTTTCGCCATGGTTGATCGAAATGATTTAAATTTATATTTATGTTCTGATTTTATGATTTAAATTTATATAATTTATATTAAGTTTACTTTGTTTTTTATATTTGGATTGGCAACTAAGTAATTGCGGATTTTTTTAGAAAATCAAAGACAATTTTTTCATGGAACTAAATAACTTTATTCTGTAATGTATTGCCCATTTTGATCAATGACCTTTTGCCATCTTTCAGGCAGCATCATAATCCCACGTTCATAAAACTTCTGGTTTTTATTAGCAAAAAACTGAATCAGGTACGATTTGACATCATCATCATTATTGAAATTTTTACCATTCAAGGAGTTTTGTAAAGATCGAAATAAAAAGTAATCAGATGGTGCAAGGTCAGGACTATATGGTGGATGTGGCAAAACATCCCAACCAAGCTCCAATAATTTTTGCCGAGTGACCAAAGATGTGTGTGGCCTTGCATTGTCATGATGGAATACAACACCTTTTCGATTTGTCAATTCGGCCCGCTTTTCTTCAACTGCATTGTTTAATTTCGTTAGTTGTTCAATGTAGACAACAGAATTGATCGTTCGGTTGGGTGGTAAGAGTTCAAAGTAGACAATTCCTTTGTAATTCCACCAAACTGATAACAAAACCTTCTTTTGATGAATACCAGCTTTTGATGTTGTTTGAGCTGGTTCACCTGGCCTGCTCCACGATCTTTTCCCCTTGATATTGTTGTAAACAACCCATTTTTCATCGCCAGTTATCAGTCGTTTTAAAAATGGATCATTTTCATTACACTTCTTTAGCAAATCGCAGCTGTTAATGCGTTGCGTTAAATGCGTTTCTTTCAGTTCGTGAGGAACCCATGTATCGAGTTTTTGAACATAGCCAAGTTGTTTTAAGTGATTTTCAATGCATGTATGTGATACATGAAGCTTCTCTGCAATCTCACGTGTTGTACTGTGACGATGCGAATCGATTATTGCTTTGATTAGGTCGTCATCAACTTCAACTGGACGACCAAAGCGTTTTTCATCTTTGAGTGAAAAATCACCAGAACGAAATTTGGCATACCAATTTTGACACTGCCGTTCTTTAAAGGCTTCGTCGCCATAAACAGCACATAACTTTTTGTGAGCTTGGGATGCGTTTTTCCCTTTGCGGAAATAAAAAAGCAAAATATGACGAAAATGTTCCTTTTGATTTTCCATTTTTCAACGAACGCCAAACGAAAACTACGCAACCGATCAAAAAACTTTTTTTACTGATTGACAGCTGAATTGCCAACTATCAAATAACAAAATGTGTTTTACATTTGGACTAAGCCAGCAAACCTAAAAATTCAACTGAAGCCATCTATGAGTGATGTCCGCAATTACTTAGTTGCCAACCTTATATTTAGTTATATTAGATTTATGTTGTGTTTTTAAATTTATATAATTTATTTATTGATTTTTATATTTATATCTACTTATATTATCATTGGACTTAGTTTTATAATTATATGTTATGTTATCATCTATCTTTTCCCATTGTCTTTGTCATTTATACTTTATTTTTGTTATTTTTTTCATACTTTACTGTTTAAATACATGTACTTGTGATTTGTGAAAAGGGTGTGACTGCCCGTTAAATAAATAAATAAATAAATATTACATATCGTATTAGAGTATTATTTCAACAGGTAAGAAACGCTCTGCCACCATAACAAGCAAATTCTCTCAAGACGCTATCCCTTACATTCGTAGAGGAATATGAAAATCATTTATTTGTTATTAAATAGTAGTTCTGGGCTTTCAGCTCACTCGTGAGCACTCTTACGCGAAATTGACTATACAATTTTATAATGAAGTTAATGTTGAAGTTTTCTTAATTATTTGAGAGTTGAGATTTAGCTATTAGATTTAGATGTTTAAAAATGCCTACTCTAATAATACTAGTGTATAATGAAAAATTGAATTATGAAGAAATTTTGTTATAAAAAGCTTTTATTTTGTTGGATTTTGTTCGTCACTCGCACAAAAGATATCTTGGTACAAATGCTTTGTAGAAATGTTCGATTTATGAATTTGAATAATATGTAAATTTTGTCAAATGGAATATATAATGTGAAAACTTTTTATAATAATTGCATTTCGTGGGCTTAGAGTGTAAACCTGCTAACTCACAACAAGGAAATTTTACAGGGCAGAGAAAAAACAAACAAAATTTAATATTGTTGTTATAGAAAGAAACTATTTTTCACATTTTTTTTCTGCAACTTACGATCGTAATTTTAAATAGAAAAAATTGATTTAGCAGGTTTCCACTCTAAGGCGACGATATTAGATTGATGATTGGGTGGGTTTATTAAATTATTTTTGAAAGTTTTTCTGCCGAGGGTAGTAGAATTTTTATATATTGAAGGAGACAATAAAAAAGTGTGTCTTCTGCTGGAATTATAAATTTTTTTTAAAACGAGACTATAGTTTCGTTATAAATAAAATTTATAATTCCAGCAGAAGACAAACTTCTTTATTGTCTCCTTCAAAGTATTCTTATTTATTCTTATTTTTTTTATGAAATTCATTTTAATTCTTTATAAAATGTATTTAATAATAACTATCCTACAAGCAAGTGAATGCCATTAGTACCACCTAACATCAATTTGCTGTACTTCATCTATTCAGCTTTGACATTTAAAATTTTTGAATCTATCAGTAGGATAAATTGCCCATTTTTTTCAATAAAATACATATTTTTAAAGTAATTTTTGTTCATTTCCATAAATTATTTAAATATTTTTATATATTATCTGAGCACACCCCATTATTCTAATTAAGAAATTTATAATTCATATTATTTAATATTTTAATTATTCTCATTCTACTTACCTACTCTTAAAATATTTGTGGCAAATACGTTGTCTAAATCCAAAACATTTATACAGGGTTATTCACGGTCGATGGCACGTTAGGCGTTTATGGAAAACGGAACGCAGGATTTTTCTGAAAATTTAGCACCTTACACATTCTTACCTGTTCTATCGATCTAAAATATTTTCAGCATTAAAAGTCCTAGCAACTTTATTATTTTAAATGAAACACCCCGTATATTAACACGTTTTTAGAACCCCCTTTTATTAAAATACTTTTTTGTTAATATTGCCCTATACCTATCTCTATCGGTTTTATAGATAAAAAATAATGTGTGTTAATATGGCCCAAAACATGGCCCTAAAAAACTTAAATAAATTAGTGCTCTCAATTCATGAAAAGTTGAAATTTTGGTGGTAGTTTAGACACACCCGAAGTATTTAATTTGAGCCGAAAAATCGACTCCATATTATACAGGGCGTGCCGTGCTAAGAATACTATTATTTCCGTTATTCATAAAAGGGATCAAAAGTTTGTTTTTTCAAATGAAATCCCCTGTATATTATTAAATAAATTGAAAAACGAAGAAAAATTCTTTAAGATGATATATCATGATATATCATGTCCCTATTCCTAAAACATCAAGTTTTCTTAATAAAGGCGCTTTTCGGAGAAAAATTACTTTTTAATGAATTTAATTTTAACTAATCATGGAAATATCAAGCTTATGACAGTTTGTTGACTATTTATAAGAAACTTATAAAGAGTTTATTGACGGTGTTCAAAAAATCTCCCAAAATGACAGCAAATATTAATTATTCAAACGAAGTTCCTATGAAATTATTTATTTTGTACATAACATTAAGTGTATAAGAACTTCGTTTGAATAAGCAATATTTGCGATAATTTTGGGACATTTTTTTGAACATCGTCAATAAACTGTTTATAAGTTTCTTATAAATATTCAATAAACTGTCATAAGCTTGATATTGCCATGGTTAGTTAAATTTAAATTCATTAAAAAGTAATTTTTCTCCTAAAAGCGCCTTTATTAAGAAAACTTGATGTTTTAGGTATAGGAACATGATATATCATCTTAAAGCATTTTTCTTCGTCTTTCAATTTATTGAATAATATACAGGGGGTCTTGTTTGAATAAACGAACTTTTGACCTCTTTTATGAACAACGAAAATAATAGTAATCTTAGCACGGCCTGTATAATATGGAGGCGATTTTTCGGCTTAAATTAAATACTTCGGGTGTGTCTAAACAACCACTAAAATATCAACTTTTCATGAATTGAGATCACTAATTTATTTAAGTTTAATTAGGGCCATGTTTCTTGGACTATATTTAACACAAATTATTTTTTATTTCTAAAACCGATAGAGATAGGTATAGGACTAATATTAACAAAAAAGTATTTTAATAAAAGGGCGGTTCTTAAAACGTGTTAATATACGGGGTGTTCCATTAAAAAAATAAAGTTGCTACGACTTTTCGATGGAAGCCGAAACGTCGCAATGCTGAAAATATTTTAGATCGATTGAACGGGTGAGAAAATGTAAGGTGCTAAATTTTCAGAAAAATCCTGCGTTCCGTTTTCCATAAACGTCTAACGTGCCATCGACCGTGAATCACCCTGTATACAGGGTATGGTCAAGTATTGTAATCGTGCATGAAAAAAATGTTTTTTGCTTCTTTTTTTCGAAATATCTGAAAAACGGCTGAAACTATTTTGATTAAAAAAATTGAGCGAAACCATGGAATTTCGGTCTACAAAAAATCACCAATAAGTGAATATCAAAAAAATTATATTTTTCGAGGTAATATTTGTTTTGTCAAAATGTCTGTTAGTCTGTCTGTTAGTACGTGCGTTACCAAATTTTTATTGACGAGCTAGCTCAAAAACTAGTTTGAATATTAAAACCAAATTTCACAAGTAGTTTTGGTGAATTGATTTTTCGTTTATTGGGCCACGCAGGTCGGGAGCCTCCACTAACAAGAAATATTTACATAATCAGGTGAATTAATTACAGGATTATTTGCATAATTATAGGAATATTAACTATATATTTACAAAAAAATTTTTTTTTTTTTTTCTTTTTTATATACAATTTCTATCGCATGGCAATTTCCCTATAAGTTCTCCTGTTGAAACTGTAAAAATTCATTAATGAACCCCTCATCGCCCTGAAGGTCATATCGTATAAAGTTCTCTGGGAAATTCCCAGGCGGGCGACTTGAGGAGGCACCGCTTTATGCCACCACAGCTCCTTCCACGAGAGTGTGATGAAAGCTTCAACTCTCCCCGCAGAACCCAGCCCCACCCCAAACCTTGCCGCAATGTTGCTCACACCAGGCTGGAGTTGCCGCTCATAACCATTGATTTTTGTTTCTTGTGGGCAACCCCCCGGTCCGAGAGCACGCGCGGCACTATCTGCACATCCAGAACCCACACCGTACCCCGACCCGTCCTTCGCCACACGATGTCTGGCTTCCTGTTCCCGGCCGAGCTCTGATATAAATATTCCGAGCTCGACCCGCATTCCCCTTTTTTTATTAGTTCATCAGCCAGACGTCTCACCACCGCATCATGCCTCCTGAGCGCTTCCATCGTGCGTCCTCCCACACGACTGGAGAATGTGCCCTGTCGTCTCGGTTGCTCTGCCACCCGGCCCTACAGCATGGGTGGATCCCTCCGGCACGCCTTCCCTACTTGTTCTAACGGCCGAAGGAGAGGGCCCCGATTAAGAGCTGAATAAATTTTAGAGCATATCGACCCAAAATTAAAGGGGGCGGAGGGGGGGGGGGTTAAAAATTAAAAATCTAGGCCATTTGAGCAAACTCAACCAAATTTTGTATACATCATCAGTGGACCTCCAGAAGTCTAAAAATGCAAAAAGTAACGGTCCAAAATGGGGGGGGGGTGGGTCAGAAAATGAAAATCTTGGCCTTTTACCAAACTCAGCCAATTTTTGTATACATAACCCGTGGGCCCCCAGAAGTCTAAAAATGCAAAACCCCCCCCCTCCCTACATGATTATAAATAATTTTATTCAAAATAAAATATAAGTGAGGTGCCAGGTTGTATGGTAAAGTCAAGTGGATGGCCACATCAGAACGTGTCAGTTTATTTAACAAATGTATCAGAGTAAGTACAATTTATTCCCTACCCATATAACATTTAATCATAGGCTATTCTTAGATATTATTATAATATCTATACAACCACAAGACACAGAAATATTTTTTTCGAATTAACACAAGCTTTTGTGTTTGAAAAAAGTATGATTTTTTCAAAATCATTTAAATAGGTGTGTTTCAAACCTAAGTTCAAAAGATAATGGAAGTAAATAATATTTAAAGAAATATTAGAAAATGAAACATAATGACTTACTTAAACTGACTTTTTCTGAACTGACACACGCAAGAACTTCTACAAATGCTGTCGTGAAGAAATTATCTTTGTGCTACAAAAAATATTTTATTAAAGAATTAACAATATCAGAGTTAAATAAATTTATAATTTTCTCATTAATATATTAAATAATAATTAACACATTAATGAAAATTGTTTTGATCGCGCTTTTTGAACAAGATATATATCGCGAGACTACTGCTGTTTGAAGCTATTGGAGTCTGCTGAGTCTTAAGTCTGGACCAAGAGAGGATGAAAAAAGATATGATCCATTTTGCTAACTTCATTATTTCAAGTTAGAAATATATAAGTTCAGAAATTATTTTCACTTAATATTTGACAAAAATCACCTGCATTCGATTCGCGATTGAATCAAATATAGTAAAAATACAATTCATTAATGGCAAGCACCTAACATACGTGCTAACAGATCGGGCGCTCTGGACTGGGAGGATTGAATATATAACATCTCAGATTTCAAATTCATTTGGTGATCCATCCAAGTGTCATGAGGGCTAAACGCAATAATGACGTTGGATTATAGCTAAATGGATCATATCTTTTTTCATTCTCTCTTGGTTCAGACTTAAGACTCAGCAGACTCCAATAGCTTCAACCAGCAATAGTCTCGCGATATATATCTTGTTCAAAAAGTGCAATCAAAACAATTCTCGTTAATGTGTTAATTATTCTTTAATATATCAATGAGAAAATTATAAATTTATTTAGCTTCATTATTTTAAGTTAGAAATATATAAGTTCAGATATTATTTTCACCTAATATTTGACAAAAATCACATGCATCAAATATAGGAAACATACGATTAATATCAGAGTTGATTGTATACCTACAACTAAATAAGTTTTATTAAATGAATTTAACTTTAAAGGACATCATAGATATTAGAGAAATATTTTTACATTGCATATCAAGAGAGGTTCGTCCCTTTAGGGATCGAACCTCTCTGATATGCAATGTAAAAATATTTCTCTAATATCTATGATGTCCTTTAAAGTTAAATTCATTTAATAATATTATATACTGGGTTGATTTTTGAAATAATTTCCATCTTTTTTCAAAAAAAGACACCCAAAAAGATACTTAAATCTTTGTTTTCACTGTAAATAAGTTTTAATTGAAAAGATTTATGGAGAGTTGTTGGTTCATATAGAGAAATCAATGAGGTTTCTTCTGGTTGATGAAAATAAAATGATTTTTTTTGTGTCCAGCTTGATATTGAAATAAAACAAATTTACCTACATCCATTCAATCGGGTATTTATGTACTATTTAGGTACTTATGAAAAATACCCTTGGATACTATAATCTCTATAAAATAAATTATATATATATATGAATCAGTGGCGTGCGGTCCATGGATGCTGTAGATGCGGTGAATCCCTAAAACTTCAAAATATTAAGAGTATTTTCGTACCGTGTCATAAAAATCTAATGTTAAATTTGAAAAAGTAATGAAAAATTCTATGATGGTATATTGGACGAAATTTGTAAAATGGTGCGAATATAAAATAGAATTTAAAAAAAAAATAAAGGGTTTTTCTTTAGACAGCCACCTCTGGTTGAAAACTTACCGGCCGCCCCTGATATGTATATGATTATTTGCATCAAGCAGAGAACAATCTAACCTCATGGATTTCTCTTTACGTAATAAATTAGTGAATATTCTGTTTGTCAAGCTTTATTTAATGAGAGATAATATCATAAATAAGAAAATTTTAGGTAAAATTAAGTTTTGTGAACAATCTTACTTTAATTTATCTAAAATTACCTATTAGTTTTAAATTTTAATTTTCTAAAAATCATCTGAAACGGATTTTTAAGTATTTAAAAGTAACGATTGATTTATGAAATCATTTTTTCCTACTTTTGGAGATATTTTTTTGAAAGGGGGTGTACACCGTTAAGTCATAATAGTTTCTAGCGTTCCTAAAAAAGAGACTGTCCAGAGACTGGGGTAGAAATAAATGTACTTGTACAATCAGTATCTTGAAGGATGTAAGTTGTAGAATTTAGGAAAGAGGGGAAGAGTTCTATTATATTCCTTAATTTCACTCATATAAACCAATTGACGAATGACTTGATTGGACATTACTTTAATTCAGTGGTTCCCAACCTTTTTCTAGGGTGCTGAACACTTTTCTGAGCAATTTTCTTTAGCGGAACACTTATTTAATTTTATATGAAATACTTATATAGCTTGTTAACAGTTATTTTAACTATTTTTAAAGAGTTAGTAATAAGTAAGTAAAATTTCAAGGTAGATTTCACAAAATTAAAACAAATATATATTTTGAATTTTATCTCGATAAATATATTTTGGGTTACAAGCCCATCATCAGGAGTACACGAGAAAAACTGAATATCGAGATAAACTCAAAACATATACCTATTAGTTTATATTTTCTGAAACCTACCATGAAATCTTTCTTATTTATTTTCAGTAATTTTATTAGAATTAATCTGTTGTAATACAAAATCACTACTTATCTTATTATATTAAACGAGCAATTCTCGAAAACGGCTTTAACGATTTGGATGAAATTCACGTGTTAGGGGCTATTTGTGTTGGGGATTCGATCTGTCACGGTCTCGGCTAAGTTATTTTTAATGGGTTTTTTGTTAATTAAAATAATTATACACAGGTGGTTGTCTCGAACAAAATGTATATTTACATTTTTAATCAATTTTCTTTTAATAAATAATTGCTTTTTTAATTTTAAATCCCATAAAAAGATCATTACAATTATTATTATATATTAAAAGTTAGGCAATTTAATTGATTAAAAATCTAGTTTTAAATCCAACAAACATATTATTCTATATTTGAATTTGCCAATTTAATTGATGAACTCAAAAATTGTTATTTAATTAAAAAAAAAATTATTCGGTATTTATTTATATACCTATATTTACACACACATAATCTTTTGGCCACTACAAGGCTTGAAATGCAAAAACTGGGTGAGCGGGCGGTGGCGGAGGTGACGGTGGGGGTAGATGAGGGGGGTGCAGTGGTGGAGGGGTACGGGAGGGTCGAGTGAAGTGGTTTCGGGATGGGTTGGAGTGGGGGTGTAGGAGGTGGGGTGAAGTGGTGATGGTCCGTGGGGCGAGGGGGGGATTAATATATTATATCTTTTAACTGAAGCAAAAAGTTACCGAGCATCGCTCGGTATCCAGGTACTAGTAGTTATATTATTAACGCCATTTATGACACAAAAACAAAAAAGAATCGATAATAATATTAAGAAAAATATTTAATATTTTCTTGCAACGAAATTTTCTCTGAGAGAGACGGACTGGTAGAAATTTTAATTGAATGTAATGGAAGGCAGCCCAGAGGTAGTGAGGAAAGAAAAAATTAACACATATAAAATAAGGTGTAATTTAGTGGAATCCTTCCTCCTTTCCTTTCAAACCGACGTTCCAGGACCCTGAAGAAGGAGGGAAAAATCCTCCGAAACGTCGGTTTGAAAGGAAAGGAGGAAGGATTCCACTAAATTACACCTTATTTTATATGTGTTAATTTTTTCTTTCCTCACTACCTCTGGGCTGCCTTCCATTACATTCAATTAATATTTAATATTTTTGAGTGAATTTTTGAGTTAATTCAATATTCTAGCCGCCTGGGGAACTTCACCCATTGGTCACCGTAAAGAGTAATAATTTTTCATTTCATTTTATTAGCAAATAGTAAATTCTTTTATCTTTTACAATCACAAGTGAAAACATAATTGAATATTGTATTTCTTGTCCGAAATCGAACTTGAATTTGAATTATTTTTTCATTTAGAGCTTTTTCACTAATTCAATTTTGTTGTACGTATAAGAAAAATATCTAATTATAAAATATAAATTAATAACTGAACTAATTAAAATCTTCAAAATATAATCTGAATCTGAACTTGATTTATGACGTTGGTGCGCCTGTATTTAGGCAACAAATTGGGCGCAGAAGAATGAAAGCTGCGTAAGAGCTAGGCGAGTCAAGTAGTTTTTTTTAATGCAATCAAAAGCAAGAAGGGGTGCACCAGTAAAGATGCAGCCCCTATGGATCTCGAAAGACCCTTGCATTACCGAAGAGAAGGGAAAGTTGATTAAGTGAGAGGGTGTAGATATAGGTGTTTATGTACTCGGGTTTTGAAGGTTTGAAGATTATAAGTGCTGGGAAAGATGGAGGCTGGGAGAGAGTTCCAGTTCCTTGAAGTCATGGGGATATATGTATTGCCCAATGAAGTGGTCCGGCACTTTTCTAATTTGACCGCGAAATAGTGTTGGGAGTCGGCAAAACGCGTGCTACGCGCAAAGCATGCTTTGGGGGGAACTATTGATTTTATCTCATCAGAGCATCTGCCGTGATAGTAACTATAGAAAAGGGAAAGGGCAGAGACATTTCTTCGATGAGCTAGCGAGTCGAGGGAGTCGGTGAGGGTAGAATCGTCAATTAGCCTGACGGCTCGTTTCTGAATTGCATCCAGGGTAGCAAGAGAATATTTAGAGGCTCCTCTCCATAGATGAGAGCCGTATTCGAGACAGGGCCGGATTTGGGCCTTGTAGATGGTGAGAAGATGTGGGGGCTTGTAAAATCGCTTGGACCTGAATAAGTAGCCAATCTTCCTTGCTGCAGATTTCGCCAAAGAGGAGATCTGTTCATTCCAAGACAGGTCAGATGCGACAGAGACGCCCAACATGGATAGGCTGTCACACATTTTCAGGGTATTCGAATCGAAATGAATTTCAGGGAAATTTTTATTTTCGCGCCTAGAAATTAGACAACATTGAGTCTTGTTTGCATTAAAGTTAACTAAATTTTGATTGGAATGCTCCAGAGCTTATGGCATGCAAGCCATCAAATTATTTTCACTCCATTCAATTTGAAAGGAAAAGGGGAGGAAACTTTCTGACATGAAATATAAACATATTTATCTACTAAAATCTTTAAAATCTTAGATATGACCTTAAATTGTTTTTTTTAATATATTTGGTTATATGCCAGTGAGTTGAATTTTTAAAAAATTTCCATCTATTTTTCTAAAATAAAACACTTAAATTTTTGTACTAATTTTATATAAATTCATGTTTTGAAAATTTTATGATTTTGATATTCGGCCTGTCTAATTACGGTCGCACACTTCCGATTTGCGACTAAATCCTCAGAACACTTCTGAAATGTTTACGGGACACCAGTAGGTACTCTGGTTGGGAACCACTGCTCTAATTTGACGGCGAAGGTCTGATGGGAGTTTGCAATTCGCGCACTCATTGTAAAGAGTGCTTTTAGAAGACTTTATTTCTTCAAAACCAAAATCATGAAGCACAACTCGAATACCGATGCTTCAGTTTTAGTACCTACCTTGTTGGAAGGCTTTTAATAAATATATGAAAAAATTCAAGAAATTTTTATTATTTCTTTGAATTTTGAAAAAGATGCAATACATTGTTGATGGTGTTTCTCATACAATAACTTTGAAAATAAACTCTGAAATAAAATAATTTTAAAGTGATTTCAACTAATTAATAAATTTTCTATAAAGTTGGTGATTCAAAAATGAAAGTGCTTATTAATTTTTTGAGCTCATTTTATACTATTTAGATTTTAGATACTAATAAAAAATTACACAGCAATTCGACCAATGATGTAAGTATATTTTTATTATATGTATCAGTTATTAATAAATACTAATTGAATAGAGCAGAGATTCTCAAACGGGGGTCCGCGAACTAAGCCTAGGGGGTCCGCAAATACGAATCTTACTAAATATCTCTTACCAATAATTTTAAAAAAATATCACAAACTAAACAAATATAAATTAGCTTGTGAAAATATTAAAAAAAATTACTATTCGCATTTTTGGTTAATAGTGAGATCTGGTGGTTTTATAAAAAGGAATGCAGGAAATTCTCGTCTTTCCCGATTTTGTGTGAAGAATGGGTTCTTTGTATACTTCGCTTCTTCTGTATACTGACATACCAATATCCCAGGGAAATGTTTTGACACGATTCATTAATATGCGATCAGAAATAGAACAGTTTTTAATAGAAAAAAGTCAAGTTTAAGTACATATTTTGACGATCCTAATTGGATGACACAACTTACATATCTACCTCACTGACATATTTTCCATTCTTAATGAATTGAATTTTTCAATGTAAGGACGCCAAAGTAATATATTTGTTAAGAATAAAAATATTAAAGTCTTTAGGAAAAAATTACAAACATGGCAGGAAAGAATTCATAGAGGGATTTATGATATGTTCCCGCTTTATTGTTAATTAATAAATCACGAAGAAATAATATTTGAAAAGAATAATATGATTCTAATATTTTTAGAAGACATTTTTTACAGTTTATAAAAATAAGCATAATCTAAACATAGTATAACTATGCCAACCTTTTTACTTTCCACAATATAACATTTTAATTGGTGTTCCGCCAAGTTCAACATACTTTGGAAGGGGTCACTGTTAATAAAAAGGTTGAAAAACACTGCAAAAGATCAAAATGTGGTCTTCAGTTTTATATTAATTCATAAAACAAAATTTAATAGATTCATGAATTTTATTCTTTATCTTCTGATTTTAGGGGCAATTTTTAAACCTTGGAGTTAAACTAATCCAGATGCTGAATATCAGACAGATTGACCGGAGGAGGACAGATCGGTCCATCCTTAGCCAATCGGTTTAACTTTAGAGTAAATCTAATAGAATGGGTTTGTTATTAATTATTTATTAAATAAAAAAATATTCTAATTGTATGAAAGAGAGTGTCACTAACCAGATCATTAGGGATGGCCATTATGCACACCCCACTGAGTGTCAAACAGAGAAGCACCTGGAGAGAATTCATGGTGAGAGATGATTAGGATGGAAACCGGCCGAAAACTCTTCCGGTTATGAGCCATTAGAAGCGATGAATGCCTCTTATATATGGATTGCTGACTGACATCCATTTTAGCAGCGTAGAACATAATAACCAGGAAAGAGATGCCCTTTTAAAGCATATTACACATAATATAATTGAGTGGTTTAACTAATAATGCTAAAGATAAACTCTTACTTACTTATTTACTTCCTGTGGCCGAACAACATTTCCAATGTTTTAGCCTCCTCTATAATGCCTCGCCATTTTGTCCTATCCTATGCGCCATAGACTTCCAATTTCCTTGAGCAAGATCTCTGGCTATATTGTCCATCCATCTTTGTCGTGGTCTTCTTCCTATCGGTTTTGCTTCGGAAATCTTGTTGATAGCTCGATCATTATCAGCACGCACCACATGTCCCACCCAAGCCACCCTTCGTGATCTTATACAGCTCGTGATGTAAGGCTGCCCTGTTAATTCTCTCACTTCCCTTGCACTTCGAAGCCTCCACTCGGCGGTAACACTATCTCTAATCATTCTGCTTTTTCTCTTCAAGATCTTCTTTACGAAGGACATTAGATTTTTCTAATCAGATAGGGTCATGGTCCATGTTTCACACCCATAGAGCACCACCGGTCAAATAATGGCGTTGTATATTTTAAGTTTTAGTTTTCTTGAGAGAATTTTATTTTTGAGCAGGCTATTTAAGGCTGCTCCACAAAGGTTCCTTTCATTATTCGAGCCTGAATTTCTTTGCTTACTTCATTCTTTGTTGTTATAAGTGTTCCTAGATAAGCAAAATTATCAGTATATATTGGAACTAGCACTCTTGTATCAAAAGCTATTGTTGTTGTTATGTCTTGACTCTTTTCAGTATTTATTTTAAGGCCAACTCTTAGGCCCATGCATTTGATTTTATCATGCATGTCCACCAAATCTTCCTCTCTATTCGCTACTATGGCACTATCATCCGCAACCATTCAGTGGTATTCCTTCTCTCCTTTTATCTAGGATTCTTATAACTTTTTCCAGAATAAGGTTGAAAAGGAGAGGTGATATTGCATCTATTTTGATGCTAAATAAACTCTAATAATAATAATAAATTTGTATCAATATTTATCATTAAATAATTATTCTTGTTCATAAACAAACAAATGAGTGTCTCGAATCTCAAAAAATTGCATTTCTTCAAAAATATAAAAATACATAGAGCAGGAGATCCCAAACTTATTAGGGTTGCATTTAAAAAGTATACCGGGACCCTATTAGTATATTAGTATGTAGTTGACTGTAAATAAGTAGTAGTGTGTTAAGGAATATTTGGTCAGAGATCCCGAAATATTTAAAAATATTTAATGCGTTCTTTATGCTTCTTTTGAAGCACATAGTTTTTTTAAATTAAGTTCAACAGATGTAAGATGTATAATACAATGTACAATCTTAAATCTGGTATCACATTCAGCTTATTTTGATATTTGTTTTTAAAAAATAAATAATAAAAGATTTTTCCACCAACTTCTTATATTTAAATACCAACAAAAATTTCAATGTTTTTTCATAAAGCTCCTCATATTTATTCTCTGCCGATTCTGCCCCAAATTTAATTAGAAATTCCTTATTTAAATTAGTATTAATCTATCAGTAGAAGATTCAATAAAGTTCTCTTTTTTCTTTTATTAATAATTTAGTTGTCTGGATATAGACAGGTACCTATTCTTAAAAATTAATTATTTTGAAATACATTTTATAGAGTAGATTGGGCTGAGACGCCGTATTGCACAAGATGCCTTATCGTACGTGGTGGTCCGGGAAAACAACTTTCCAGTAAGTTGGAATGAAGGCGTGTGCCCAGTGAGAGTTTATTGGTATGTATTAATATATATTTAAAATTAATTTTTGGAAACTATTTCGATGGTTTCTTTCCAGAAATGCCGCGCACATACTTACATAATAAAGTCTAATCGAGGATCATGGAAGGAAAATGTCCTTCAAAAAGCTTTCAAAAGCGGAAATATTACTTAAAAGGAAAAATGAACATTAAAAAAAATAAATAAAAACTAATGTTATTTGGATGTATGTACATGTAATATGATCATTAATGTATCCCATTTTGCATTGATTCCCCATAAGTAGAGACCGGATTTTTATGCAGTAAAAACTGCCAAAATATGCAATAAAATATGCAGTTAAAAATGCTGAAATATGCAAGTAATATGCAGAATAAGTTGAAATATGCAAATATATGCAGCTAAAAGATGGCAAAATAAATTTTTTATCCACTAAAAAATTAAAATTGAAGACAAAAAGACTATATATTTATGAAGGAGTGCTATGAAAGGAATAAAATGATAAAGTAAGCTATAGACACCAAGTGTCAAATATGTACTTTTATTGCGTAAAACATTGGACAAAATTCTCATTTCATTTAATATATTAGAAAATCTTTAAACTCAAAGAAATATTAGAGGTGCACTTGAATAAAATCAACATAATAAATACGTATAATAATGTTTCAAAAATGTGATCAAAAAATACTGGGGGGGGGGGGGGTAGTTTTATTTCACAGACACGTTTGTATTGTATTGATTTATTTTTTAATTATATTAACAAGATTTTCTTATTGACTTACAAATAATAAACTAATAAAATAATTCAAATATTTTACCGGCTATAATCTGATCCCTACAATAATTTACACACACTTTCAAACACTCAATGACCAAAATAGGCTAATGTTCCTGAAGACCATAAAAAAATTAAATAATTAACAAAAGATCTCAAAAATAATAAAATTTGATTGTAAGTAATTGTGAATAATTTATGTTTACAAGTATTTTTCTAAATTATCTTCAAGTTATTATGTCTACGGTCACTTAAAATTGATTTATACGATGAAAAAGAGCGCTCCACATCCACAGACGTACTGGGGGCAAATTTAAAGGAACTTTAAACCCCCACTTTTACTTTGGAAGAAAAATATTGCAAACTTTTCGTCATTTTCGTGTAGAATATAGTATCTAGTACAACTGAATAATAAGAAAAATGAGTGGGTTCTTGTTTTGTAGCTTGTTTACATCCTTTGTAATCCAACTTCCTATTTTATAATCCAACACTTCGTGTCGTTGAGATTTATTTAAGTTTTCGTTTGAATTCCTCCTGTTTTATTTAAACTTTTTTTTCATTCTTTCTCCGAAAAATTACTTTTAAAATCTATGTATTCGCCGCGAAATATGCAATTTTATGCAATATCCTTCAAATATGCAATTTTATAAAATAATACTCAAATATGCAAAAATATGCAGTATAAAATTTAACCCAAACTATCCTAGATGCATGATTCGGATAGATAATTGATCCCCTGGGTCGTACGTGGCGGCAAACAAAATATGCAATTGCATAGGAATCCGGTCTCTACCCATAAGGCATCTTAACCCAAGATTGGGGTAAGATACCGAAATGCAAACGTTTTAAAATTATTATTTTTTTAGGTAAAAAATGGTTTTTCAAAGCGAAACTTATTTTTTTACTAATTACAAAAGTACATATATTGTTAATAAAATGGTTGGTTGAAAATAAAACCAATGTGTTATTTTATATAAAATAAAGTTAAAAACTACGGCGTCTACTATATAAACTAGGATTATTGAAATGGGATAAAATATTTGTTGGTGTTCAAAAAACTATCTTTTTGTTTTCAACGTAAAGCAAAATAATTTTTATAAAAAAATAAATAAAACAGGCTTCAAAAAAATTAAATGCAACAAATAAAATAATAAGAACTCAAAAATAAAATAAAAATGCACTAAAAGGTATAAATAAAATAATTATCTAATTTAGTTTCAATTAAACGACGAAATTTTTACATTAAATCACTTTTTGAAGTCGGTGCCAAACATATACATTTTATGAATCGCACTCGACGGACCTTACTTAGTAGGTTTGGCGTGTAATGAAGACAACATCACGTAAGCTCGCATATATAGTTTCTTTAGCACCGACTTCAAAAAAGTGATTTATGTAATAATTTCATCGTTTAGTTGTAACTAAATTAGATAATTATTTTATACCTTTTAGTGCATTTTATTTTATTTTTGAGTTCTTATTATTTTATTTGTTGCATTTAATTTTTTTGAACTCGGTTTTATTTTTTTTATAAAAATTATTTTTATTTTTCTCTTTTTAGTGATGTTATTAATAGTGACTTAAGATAATACCTTGCATGCATGTCGTAAGAGAAATCGTCGGGCGAATGAATCAGAAAATGATAATAAAATTCAATTCATAGATAAAATAAAATAAATATAGAAATTCTCGCGAAATGTTTGCGGGTTTTAAATGAACGTTTTAAGATTGTTTTTTTTGTGTATTTTGATGCAATTAAAAATGATGTGCGCCCTAGGTGGTTTCATCCGAAAATTTCTTTCGAAATTAGTAGGATAATTTCAAAGGAGAGCTTGTAAGTGAAAGTCGTGTAGTGTAGGCCGATTTATTTGGGTTTGTAGGTAATATAAAAAAAATCATTACAATTGCTTCTATAATGCACGTCTACTGATTATTATCTGAACATACATCATAGTATCCCCTTTAATCAACTATTATTAAGTAATATTAAATATCACCTTGATCAAATAGCATACTACTTAGAAATTAGTGTGTTCGAGTTAATGCATTAATTAAATGCTATGATATAAATAGTTATATAAAACATTCACATTATAAATAATAACTAAAGCACAAGCCAGTAATTCTTGGATATTCCATAAATTTATTTTTGCTCATACCGAAAGTTCGAATACTCAGATATTATCCCATCAATAAACATATCTGGAAAGCCCTTCAGTCAGGCCAAGAACTACTTTTTTATTATTATCTGAAAATAATTGTTAAAATATTTAATAATATTGTTCAATAATTGTTAAATTTTATAATTGACATACTTTTCCATATATTCTTAATGTCTAGACAAATGAACGAACTAAAATTGCATCTTTCTAGGGGCCAGAGTGTCCAGGTGGGTGGTAAGCTGTCGGCAACTAAGTTACACGTAAATCAAATAGATTATTTTCTATATAGATAAAAAGTTATTTTAAATTTAGATTTTTATAAATTATATTTAAAATAAAAGAGGAGGTGATAGTAGCGGTTTCACCTGATAATAAATTATTTAAATTTACTTTGACTATCAATTAAAGTCAAACTATTACAAATTTAATACAAAAGTTTAAAGATACAAAGATAATAAATTATATCTAGGAACTTAATTCGAGATACTTTTGTATAATTTTTCTAACATGCAATGAAGATTATTGAACTCAAGTGCCAATGTCTTCTGACATGTAATAAGAATTACCCATACATTTCGGATTAAGTAGAGGACGCACTACCTTGAACCGACACTTAACTCTTTAAAAATTATTCAAAAATGAAAAACCTACTTTTAAAAAATTTATTTGAAATGAAATTTTGTAAAAACTCGATATACCAAAAAAGCCCCCCCCCTCGTTGAAGTGAAATTTAAAAAAACGGTACACAGAGTTTTTTACTAATTTGAAAAAGACACCTATATCCTACAGGGACCATGGAATACGTAGTCTTATTTGCGGACCCTTTGAAGTCGCGCTTCCCGCGAGACCGATTACGATACTTTAACCTGCATCTGCTTCGCTATGGTGAAAGTAAAAATTGTAATTATTCTTATGAATTTATGTGCGGCTCTTCGAAATTTTAAAGTCGTCAGTGCGGCCCGCGGTGCGATTTGGGTTGGCCAAGCCTATACTAAAAGGTAATAAAAATTATTTATTATTTTTTACATTCAAATCAAATTCGAATTTATCACTATGAATTGTCATTGTTCACATAAATGTAGCGGGCGACTTAGCGAGAGAGGTCTTACGATCGGCGACTCTCATTCATGGGGTTTTGATGATTACGCGGGAAAAAATATTTTAAAAAACATCGATTATAATTCTCTGATTATTATGAACGATGTTAGCAACACTATGGTCCCACACCCGTTTAGAAATAAATTACCAGTTGATTTAACATGGTCAACTCCTTCAGTAGCCCCTTACTTATCTTGGAACGTACTTGATGACCCTATGGGCAGTGATCACTTTCCCATTCTTATTGAATACAATTCTATGTGCGCCAGTAGCCATATACCATTATCGAGAAGAGTTGATAGCCGTAGAATTAATTGGGACTTGTGTCAAGAATACATAAAAAATCTGAAATGGAATCACATTGAGTGTGGAGAAATACGAAGACATAATTGAAGGAATAGGTAAGGCCGCATCTTATGCAAGCCCAAGCCCAACTTAAATAATTAAAGATCCTAAAAAGGTGTTTCAAAATTACTCGAGGGTTACTAATTATCAAAATTTTATCATTTACAAAAAGGCGGATAGCCTTGCCAAAAAGTTCTAAAATACAAAAAGGGAACAAAATGGATAGAATTTTGTTCCCAAATTGACAAAAATACATCAAATAACGCTGTCTGGAAACAAATCAAAATGGTGAAAAATATTTATTCTTCTCCCTCTGCTTCGAATACAGATCAAATAATTGAAGACTTTGCTGACTTAATTGCTCCACCTACCGTTTCCAACAATATACAAACTCTTGATAACTTTGAATGTTACGAAAATATGTTTTTAAAAGAAAATTTTAAAATAATTGAATTTGTTAATGCCTTAGATATTAAGAAAGACTCATCCCCGGGTCTAGACTTTATTTCATACTCAAAGCTTAAGAATCTCCCATATATTATAAAGATAAAATTAGTTGATATATTTAATAATTTTTTCTTAAATAATACTTTTCCTTCCTCGTGGTCAACTCACAAAGTGGTAATGGTTCCCAAATCCCAACGGA
Source organism: Forficula auricularia (assembly GCA_024734495.1). Taxonomy (NCBI): domain Eukaryota; kingdom Metazoa; phylum Arthropoda; class Insecta; order Dermaptera; family Forficulidae; genus Forficula; species Forficula auricularia. The sequence continues at coordinate 2,672,391 of JALMQS010000063.1, read as the reverse complement.
TCGTTGCTAAACTTTATCCAAATTCATTTGAAATATTAATATGTTTGTTCCTTTATTATTAATCAGATATCACTTGCAATTTGTAGTTCATATTGACATTAATTCAAAAATAATTCTCATTTAATAGTTGAGGAATAACCATTCAACATTTGATTTTTGACATTTCGGTTTTTATTGGTAACCATTGCTGAAGACATGGAGGAATCGACTTAAAATCAAAAATAGCCATCGATTCTCATCTAATACTTGAGGAATAACAATTCTACATTAGGTTTTTGACGTTTCGATTATTATTGGTAACCATTGCTGAAGGCATGGAGGAATCGACTTAAAATCAAAAATAACGATCGATTCTTATCTAATACTAGAGGAATAACCTTATTGCATTCCATTTTTGATGTTTTGACTATTAATATGGCACTCTACTGAAAACGTGGAAGAATAGACTTAAAATCAAAAAATTTAAATTCTTTTTGGTAAACAACTCAAGCTTGAGTTTAAATATTAGCGACCAATAAAAACGAAACGTCAAAAATCCAATATAGAATGGTTATTCCTCAAGTACTAGATGAGAATCAATCGCTATTTTTGGTTTAAAGTTGATTTCTCTATGTCTTCAGGAATGGTTACCAATAAAAACCGAAACGTCAAAAATCCAATATAGAATGGTTATTCCTCAAGTATTTGATAAGACTCAATCGCTATTTTTGGTTTAAAGTCGATTCCTCTATGTCTTCAGAAATGGTGACCAATAAAAACCGAAACGTCAAAAATCCAATATAGAATGGTTATTCCTCAAGTACTAGATGAGAATCAATCGCTATTTTTGGTTTAAAGTCGATTCCTCTATGTCTTCAGCAATGGTTACCAATAAAAACCGAAACGTCAAAAATCCAATATAGAATGGTTATTCCTCAAGTATTTGATTAGAATCAATCGCTATTTTTGGTTTAAAGTCGATTCCTCTATGTCTTCTGCAAAGGTAAGGGATAAGAAAACAACGCAGTTGCTATGGTTACTTATAAAATTTTCTCCCAAATTTTTAGCATTTCACAGAGAGAAGCCTATCCATTCTTATTTAAGCAAGGCTAAATGAGCTATATTAAAAGGTTCAAATGAATAAATTTTAAAGAATTTAAAAAATTAAAAAAGTACTCTCTTACTCTAGAGTAAAGTACTTTAAAATATAATTTTACTAAAAACTTTATTTATCCTTTTTTGTGGTCCCCAAGGTACTTAATTAGGATATTAAATTTCATCAAAATTGGTTAAGTCATTTTCAAGATATTTAGAAAAAACTAAAAAAGTACTGAAATAAAGTACTAATGTTTGTGGGTCGATATGTACCAAAAACTAATCAGCGCTTCATTTTGTTCAAAGAATGCTAGGTTTTCAATTTCATTTCAATCGGTGTAACGGTGTGGAAAAAATCGTGGGCCAAAAAAACGATAACATACATCCATCCATACATACATACATACATCCGCACGCACTAAATGAAAAAATCGCACTTTTTGGCCTCTCGACGAGACCCCATGTAATTTTTGGCAAAACCGTCACGTGCTAAAATTCAACCTAATTGAATACTACAATTTGTGACTTTAATTGAGTCCATGGGTTCCGTAGTCTTTACCTGAGGACCCTTTGAAGCCACGCTTGCCCCGAGAGCGATTGCAATAAAAAAGACCAGCAGCTTGTATCTTCCTACAGGCCGATCAAATTATCATCTTGTGTAGCCAAAGTTTTTGAAATTATGATTAAAAATAGGATAGAATGGTGGTTAGAATCTTCTGATAAACTAGCCAGGTCACAATTTGGATTCAGGGGAGGAAAATCTACCCTCGATAACCTGACAATTCTCTATAACGATATACTGTCATCGTTTCGAAATAAAGTGTAGGTATACTACTGCTCTATTCCTTGATATTAAAAGAGCCTATGACAATGTTAATATTAATATATTAATAGAAAAACTTAAAGGTATAAATTGCCCAAAGAAGATAATTAATTACTTAAATAGCACAATCCATACCAGACGGATTTTCATCCAAAATAAAATAAAAAGTATTGGTCCCAGAGTTGTAGCAAGTGGAGTCTCCCAAGGAATCATCCTCGCCCCACTACTTTTCTCTATTTGCACTAAAGATCTGGATGTATCCACTTCCCCAGGTGTTAAGATTCTTCAATATGCAGATGATATTGTATTATATACATCCTCAAATTCTCTGTCCACTAATGAAGATATTTTAAATGAATCTTTAGTCAAGTTAATAACAACTTTAAATAAATTAGGTTCGGATTTAGAGCCCGATAAATCCAAAGCCCTGATATTTACAAAGAAATATAACATAATATTCCACCATTTATTAGATTTAATAATTATGATATAGAAGTACTGTATAATTTCAAATTTTTGGGGATTATGTTTGATCGGCAATTAATGTGGAGGGACCATATGTATTATATAAAGAAAAAAATTGAGTGCAAAATAAATATCTTTAAAGCCATAGCTGGAATGAGGTGGGATTCAGATATTACAACTTGTTTAATGGTATATAGATCATTCATCAGACCCCACTTCGACTATGGTTCCCCACTATTAGATAATGCATCAAAATATATAATAGACATTTTAAACAAACTCACTACAACTAAGATGTATTAGAGTATGTTGTGGGGCATTAATGTCATCCCCAACTAACGCTCTTCTAGTGGAATCAAAAGAGATACCCTTAAATTAAGAAGTGAATTTTTATCATGTAATTATCTCATAAAAAAATATACATGGGCGATCAAAAGGTCCTAAATTAATTTCCCCAATCTCCTGAAGATACTTACTCTTTTGCGAAAAGATTTTCGCAACTCGAAAATGGCTCTTACAAATTGAAAACGTTTTCCAAATTCCCGATATTCTCTTATGGTTATGTAAACCAAATCCATACAATAAAAACCTGCACTCTCCCTTGCCGCAAAGATAATCCTAATATGAATTCAGTCTTTTTGGATTTTACTCAATCCAAATTTAAAGACCATCTTTTCATTGCCTTCCCATTTAGGCGCGGCTCTTTGGTGTCCAAATAAAAGTTTCAGCGAAATCTTTAAACTCCCACCCGAAACCTCCATCTATTCAGCCGAAGGCTTTGCTGAGGGCTGTGCAATTTATGAGAAATGTTAATGATTTTAACAAATTTCTGGTCTGTACTGATTCGTTGGATATTTTAAAGGCAATTAATTGCTTCCCCATAAACAAAAATGGTTCCTATATTATTTAGATATTATAGAGGAAATAAATAAACTTAGGGTTGATGGGAAAGAAAATGAAATTCTCTGGATACCTAATCCCACTGGATTACGGGAAATGAGGAAGTTGATAGGATGGCCTGTCTAACCAATGGTATTCCACACTCACTTGATCTAACGCCCAATGAAATTCGATCAATTATCAAGAAGAGAATTTACAGGGATTGGCAGAATCTGTGGTCGACATCCAGTATGGTAAAAGGTCGTCATTTCTTAAATGTATATCCGAGAATCCCGATTCGTCCGTGGTTTGAAAACTTCAATCTTCATCGAAAACTGAAAGTTCACATTATACGACTTAGACTAGGCCATGCAACAACACCACCATACCTACACAAAATCGGCCAGAGAGATAATCCATATTGCTCTTGTGATTCTGTTTCTATTAGTGATATTAACCACGTCCTTCTAGGATGTGAGACACACAGTCACGAAATTGATCTTTTATACCTGAATATTAAAGGAAAAAAATTATTTCCCCACATGCGCAGAGATTCATTCTATTGGCATCTCTAGGCCAAGAAGGGCCAATGCAGACTCTTTTATTAAACATATAGTATCCATTGGCTTCAAACTATAATCCAATGATTTTATTTATTTATTTTGTTATTTTATTTTATTTTATTTTATTTGGTTATACACTTATTCTTCGTGAATCTGTGACGACTGGCTAAATGGGCATCTAGTTCCTGAGACCAAAGGGGATAAAAAATGTGTATAATCTATAATATATATGTTTTAATAAGGGATCATTGCTACATGAACATTATAGTTTTGCTATAAAATACAAATATTTCTTTTTAGTTTCAGTTTTATATAGAAAAATAGATAATTTAGAAAACTGTCAAAAGATGGAAACCTTATTCGTAGATTAATTTAAATTAATTTAATCACGCTATGAAAAAATAAATCAGTATGTTCAATGTCTTTATCAGAATAACGTTTTTATTTACTTAGTTCCTTCCCTGCCACCTGAACAAAATTATTTTCTGTTTAATGTTTAATAGCACTATTACTACTATTATTTTAAAAATATTACACTTAAGTGATGTCGACTCAGTTATAATGAAGAATCTTTTATTTTATTTCGTACTTTACACATTTAACAAGAATGATTTAAAAGATGCGAATGATACTTTTGTTAACAAATTCAAATTTGCTAAAATTAATAAAAAAACAAACAAACAAACAAATTGCTATTTGGATTTATTTAAATAATTTTTTTTAGTTTACTTTTTAGAACACGTTTAAATTACTGTTTTTGCAGTTTTGAAATAAGTATTTCTATCAATTCCCTTGCCTAAAAAAAAAACAAGAATTCAATAGATTATTGTACCATATTATTTAATAGCAAATATATCATAAAACATAAATTAAAGATTGTGTCTTCAGCTTAACTAAAAATCTTTATTTATATATAAAAAACCTCATAAATGTTTGACGAGAGTTAGATAGATAAAAAAATAGGTCATGACCTAACTGAGAATCAAATAAATTAAGCAGAAGACACATCAAAATATATTGAAAATTCATATTCTCACAAAATGCCAATTTAATTAAATTAATTTTTGTTACCTTTTCACTATTTTCAGTAATACATAAGAGCCCTGTTTTGCTTACTTCATGGCAATCGCTTCCAGACACTAAAAAAGAAATGTGACAATTCGATATTGAATCAAAAAGAATAATAACGATTTTTATAAAAATGAATTTACTAAAAACATTTATAATTAAGGAAAAAAAATTTCTATTTTAATGCTTTTGCAAAGGAAGGAAAAAATTTCAAACGCTGCTGGAAGAGATATGAATGAAGCATCTTGTTTATTTCCTTCATTGACCCTTTGAAACCCTGAAGAAAGAGGGAAGATTCCTACGAAACGTTGGTTTAAAAGGAAAGGAGAAAAAGAAGAAGAATAACAGTCCAATAAATACACCTTATTTGGATATGTAATAAGTTTTTCTTTCTTCACTACCCTTGGGCTGCCGTCCATTATTTTCAGCTGACATTTATAAAATTTATACTTTACTGAGTACCTATTCAATTAAAGACAGAGATGAAAAATGTGGTTCCTATCAAAGGAAGAAGCCATTTTTGAGATATTTCGATAAACCTAGAAAAATTAATTGTTATTTTTTATTTTTATCATAAAATGTATCAAAAAATCAATGTCAAATTTTAAAGCTTCCAATTTAACCCAAATCATTAATAAAGGAACGGGTGACCTACATTTAGTTATAGTCCATTTTAGCAAGTATGAAGGTAATTTTGATTCCTGTCGTTGAAAATTGAGAACGTTACTCTCCCGGTCACCCCAATCCGCCTAATTTTAAATAATAGATACTATTTGAACAAAAATCACGAATGACACTGATTTTTCAATTATATGATTTTTAATGAATTCCATATTTACATAATGTCCTCCAAAATATTTTATTTTTCTAACAATTTAATAATAATTTAAGATCCATAACTTTCTGATTAACTAATTCCCTCAAAGTTTTATATCTTACGTGATTAGTCTTCTTTTTTTGTTGAGACTTTAATGATCAAATTGAATATCTGGTATAATTTTAAACACCTAAATATAATTCATATCGGAATGAACTATTTCTGGCGAAATTAATTAAAATTTTCTAGAGCAAGACGTTTCGGCTTCTAACGATTTAATCTAGGGGTTATGGAGCTAGAACAGGGGTCGGCAACCTGCGGCTCGCGAGCCACATGTGGCTCTTTTGATGTCAAGATGCGGCTCTCCAGTTCCATGCGCAAATATTAATAATTATTATTAAAGTCCATAGCGTTCATATTATTTAATTAATTAAGTAAGTTTGCAGGTATTTGGACAGGAAGATCTAAATCAAAAACTTGTCATTGATTTTTGCGACGTTTCGCCAACTTTATTCTGGCTTCATCAGGTTTCTCAATGAATATGATTAATATTAATACATATATAATAAATCTGCACATATTTAGGAATAAAATCAATTGTAATTATTTCTCTTTTTTTGTTTAGAACAATGATCAATTTATATAAAAAATAATGATTCATATGTCAAGACTAATTATAGCGAAACGTCGCAAAAATCAATGACAATTTTTTGATTTACACCTTCCTGTTTAAATACCTGGAAACTTACTTAATTAATTAATAATTATATTATTTTATTTTTAACAAGTTATGAGCCAGATTTAACCCAACTTTCAAAAGGCATGCAAGGCCAATGGAGCATTGGTGTTACATTGATGTAACTATCTATTATTCTATAATTATAGTTATATTATTTGATTACTAATTTTATTAATCTAGAAGACCTAGCTAAAATACTTTAATATGTTTTGAGAGAAACATTTGTAAGTTTTTACCATATATGAATAAATATTATTTCATATTTAAAACTATTTATTTTAAATCAAAAATCAAATTTATATACCTAATCCTAATCAAATACCGTAATATTGAAACAAAAATGTTAGTGGCCCTTTAAAAATTGTGAAATTTTGTAAATTGTAACTTTTGGCTCTTCCGCCTCAAAAGTTTGCCGACCCCTGAGCTAGACAAACTAGAATGAACTAAAACCAAAACTGATTGGATTGCCCACTTTACAATACTAAAAGGATAAAATATAAACTTGAAAATAAAAACATCAGGGATATTCTCTGTGATATGGATTGCTATGAGAACCTGCTTGGGTATTTGCGTGATATTAATCTTTTTAACCATGTCCAAAATATCCCTCTTCTACTTCTTTGATTTTACTAATTTATTCTATTAATAATCTTTGTTGTTATTTTGTATAGGTCTATTTTGTTGGTATTTTATAAAATTTATCTTGTTATTTTATTTGTCCTTTTACTGTGATAATATTTATCTAAGACGTTTCTAGGTTGTCTTGTATTTGAGGCGCTAATAACCCTTGTCGTTGATGCTCCCTAAAACACCTATATATTATTATTATTTTAAAAACAAAACTAGAAAAACTAACACCTAACAGGAAGAAGAAAATAAAGAAGAATCTTTAATAATTTATTAATGTTAATAGGGATGTGTATAAATCAAATATTTCCAAACAGTATTGTTAAAATTTTCCCCAAATCTTTTCTTATTTTATTTATTTAAGAGAACTTGTTTGGAATCCAACTCAAATGTATGATTTTCATAGAACAGAATTCACATTACATACCTTTCTCTTTGCAAATGCCTTCGAGCTTCTTTGCCTCTTCCACATAGCTATCAGGCATGATCTCAATTAGTTTCGACACTTGATCCCATTGAATTTCACAATTGTCGTTATACTAAATTAAAAATTATTTTTAGCATACAAATAAAGTTAAAGATAAAAAATAATGTAAAAAAACAAAGCAGATAGTTTACCACATCGAATTTTTTCGAGACACAAGCACCTCCTCTCTAAAAAGATAAAGCAAATATCAACGTTTAAATCAATTCTGTCATAAAGAATTTCACAGGAACTTACCAAACACGGTTCGAAAGACTTCGATTCAAAGTCTTTGTCCCTATAGACTTCCACACATTCCTCTGAAACAAATACAATTCATCCTATATTAATATTACATATCGAATTAGACTATAACTTCAACAGACAAGAAACGCTCTCCCACCATAACAAGCAAATTCTCTCAAGTTAACACGCTCTCCGTTATATTCGTAGAGGAATATGAAAATCATTTATTTGTTTTTAAGGACGTTCCCTAATATAGCTCAGATGCAGTTCGCTCTTTTCCCTACCCTCACATGCGCAGAAAGGCAAACATATTGTCACTGCGACGTTTCTCGGATCTGGCAACATTACATCCTTACGGACGCTAAAAGACAAAGAATAAAAAAAAACACTTCATGAAACAGCCCAATGCGGAATTCCAGATGAGAACAGTATAGTTAGGTTGAGAGAATTACCTAGCTAAAAATCTTAAATGCACCAGCTGCAGAAGTTTTTTAGATATGGAAAATTGAGTAATTCTAATGCGACGTTGCCAAGACCCCATCTCTCACTTGCCATGCCATGAGAGAAAAAATGAAAACCATAAAAAGTACATAACTTAACATTTTTCATACAAAACAAATACTGCTTGATACAATATTTTTTAAGATAAATATTTGTTATATCTTCAGTTAATGATTCTCAGTTTTTAAAAATAATTTCAAGAAAATTACGATTGTTGTTTAGTGAAACAATCGCTTTAACATCAATCGGGATAGGGTTCGCGTGTTAAATATGCAAATTTCAATGATCCATATTTACAAATTTAGTCCCGCAAGGAATATTGAAAAAAATATCTACGTATAAAGGACACTTATAAATATGTGTATTCAAAGTTTTAAAAGGATTGCAAGAAAATCGATTTATTAGGGAAGGTCCTTAAATAGTACTTTCGGCCTTTCAGCTCACTCGTGAGCACTCTTACGAGAAATTGACTATAAAATTTTATAATGAAGTTAATGTTGAAGTTTTCTTAATTATTTGAGAGTTGAGATTTAGCTTTTAGATTTACATGTTTAAAAATTCCAACTCTAACAATACTAGTGTATAATGAAAAATTTATGGATTTGAATAATTTGTAAATTTTGTCAAATGGAATATATAATGAGAAAACTTTTTATAATAATTGAATATCGTGGGCTTATAGTGTAAACCTGTTAACTCACAACAAGGAAATTTTACAGGGCAGAGAAAAAACAAACAAAATTTAATATTGTTGTTATGGAAAGAAACTATTTTTCACATTTTTTTTCTACAATTTAGATCGTAATTTTAAGTAGCAGTTTTACTTGGACGATGCTGCATCTCTATTTCTTTCAAACGGTATTAATAAAAATATATGATAAAAAATGGATTTAGCAGGTTTACACTTTAATGCGACAATATTAGATTGATAAATGGCTGGGTTTTTTTTTTATGAAATTCATATTAATTCTTTATAAAATGTATTTAATAATAACTAACCTACAAGCAAGTGAATGCCATTAGTACCATCTAACATCAATTTACTGTACTTCATCTATTCAGCTTTGAAATTTAAAATTTTTAAATATATCAGTAGGATAAATTGCCCATTTTATTCAATAAAATATTTTTAAAGTACTTTTTGTTCATTTCCATAAATTATTTAAATATTTTTTTTATATAATATTATTTGAGCACATCCCATTATTCTAATTAAGAAATTTATAGTTCGTAATATTTAATGTTTTAATTATTCTCATTCTAATTACTCTTAAAATATTTGCGGTAAATACGTTGTCTAAATCCAAAACTTTTAGATTTTTTTTAATAAATGCATCAGAGTTAAGACAATTTATTCTCTACCCATATAACATTTAATCATAGGCTATTTATAGATATTATTATAATATCTATACAAGTAGAAGACCCAGAAATTTTTTTTCGATTTAACACAAGCTTTTGTGTTTGAACAAAGTATGTTTTTTTTAAAAATCATTTTAATAAGTGTGTTTCAAACATAAGTTCAAAAGATAATGGAAGTAAATAATATTTAAAGAAATATTAGAAAATGAAACATAATCACTTACTTATACTGACTTTTTCTGAACTGATACAAGCAAGAATTTCTTGAAAAGCTTTCTTGATGAAATTATGTTTGTCCTACAAAAAAAATATTTTATTAAAGAATTAACAATATTAGAGTTGATTGTATACAACTAAATTAGTTTTAATTGAAGATATTTTGTTTTACAGAGAATAGCAGAGTTGTTGGTTCATATAGAGAAATCAATGAGGTTTTCTCTGCTTGATGAAAATAAAGTGATTTGTTCTGTGACGAGCTTGCTATTGAAAGAAAACAAATTTACCTACATCCATCCAATCGGGCATTTGAACTTTAGAAAAATGCCCTTCGAAACTATAATCTCTATGAAATAAATCATATATTTACGAGCCCCGTCCCATCTCAATTGGTCCACCATAATTTTTCTTTTTAAATAAAAATTATGCTAATTCACAGTAAATTTAATTTAAATATTTATTTTTATTATCATTTGGAACAACATTTTAAACAATTTAAACATTTTATTGTAACATTTAACTTAAAATTATTTTTTAATTGTTAAAAACATATTTTTATATAAAAAATAGTTCTTTTCTTTTCACGATTTTTTTTTAAGAATCTTTGAATATGTTAAATAATCAAGTAGGCTTTGCCTTTTTCCAACAAAAGAAAGTTTTTTTTGTTTATTATTAGTAAAAATGACTCGTGGAGTGATGAGTCTCGTTTTGAAGTTTCTGTTGGGGACAATCGAAGCAGAGTTATTCGTCAGAAAAATGAAGCTTTCAATTCAGATTGTTTAAAAAAGAAAGTAAAATTTCCTGCTTCAGTTATGGTATGGGGTTCAATGTCTGCTAGAGGTGTTGGAAAACTTCACTTCATTGATGGAATTATAAACACCAATAAATATTTAGAGATTTTAAAAAAATCGTTACTTCCAACAATGGCAGATGAATTGCAGAATAATAATAATTTTGTGTTCCAACAAGACGGGGAGGCCTGCCATACACCAAGAAACACTTTAAAATGCCTTTCTGATCATAATGTTCCACTTTTGGAGTGGAAAAATATTTAGTATTTTAGAGTGAATTTTTGAATAAATTCAATATTCCGGCCGCCTGGAGAACTTCAACGATTGCTGGTCACCGTAAAGCGTAATAATTTTTCATTTCATTTTATCAGCCAATAGTCAATTCTATTATCTTTTACAATCACAAGTGAAAACATAATTGAATATTGTATTTCTTTTCTGAAATTGAACTTGAATTTGGATGATTTTTTCATTTAGAGCTTTTTCACTAATTCAATTTTTTTGCACTTATAATACAAATTTTGAATTATAAAATATAAATAAATAACTGAATTAATTAAAATCCTCAAAATATAGTCTGAATTTGAACGTAATTTATGACGCTGGTGCGCCTGTATTTAGGCAACGAATTGCGCGCAGAAGAATGAAAGCTGCGTAAGAGCTAGGCGAGTCCAGTAGTTGATGGAATACTCCAGAGCTTATGGCATGCAAGCCATCAAATTATTTTGACTCCATCCAATTTGAAAGGAAAAGGGGAGGAAGCCTTCTGACATGCAATATAAACATATTTATCTACTAAAATCTTTAAAATCTTAGCTATGACCTTAAAATGTTTTTTTTTTAATATATTTGATTATATGCCAATGAATTGAATTTTTAAAAAAATTCCATCTATTTTTTTAAAATAAAACACTTAAATTTTTGTACTAATTTTATATAAATTCATTTTTATGAAAATTTTATGATTTTATATTCGACCGGTCTAATACGGTCGCACAGTTGCGAATTCAGACTAAATCCTCGGAGAACTTCTAAAATGCTTACGGGACACCAATAGGTACAAAGTAAGTAATATTTTTGTTAAGATTAACAAAATTAAAGCCTATAGGAAAAAATTCCAAACATGGCAGGAAAGAATTCTTAGAGGGACTTATGATATGTTCCCGCTTTAATGTCAATTAACTAATAAATTATGAAGAAATAATATTTGATAAGAAAAAAATGATTCGAATATTTTTAGAAGAAATTCTTTTACATTATTTAAAAATAAGCATAATCTAAGCATAGTATAATTATGAATTTTTACTTTCCAAGATGTAAAATTTTAATTGGTGAACCAGAAATAAAAATATTTAAATCCAAAATGCCGAATAAAAAAATCTAAAAAAATTGCCATTAATCATAAAGTATAGTTATTCATTTATTTTTATTAATGTTAAAATTTTTAAATAATATTAATTTCATATAGCGATATTTAAATCATACTCAACTTTAAAAATTGATCATAATTTTATACAAATTTTGATTTTAAATATTTAATATATCAATAAAAGAATTGACTTATCCAATTATGTAATAATAAGAGAGTATTTATGGAGTGTGCTTTTTTTAGGGTGATAAAATTTTTGGCCGTATTAGGTATATACAAATAATAATATCTATGGCTACAGAAGTTTCACTTCCGAGGTGAGATTATCCGGATGAGGTTCAATTTTTTTTTAAATAGATTCATGAATTTTATTCTTTGTCTTCTGATTTTAGGGCCAATTTTTAAACCTTCAGTTAAACTTATCCAGATGCTGGATATCAGACAGATGACCGGAAGAGGACAGATCGGTCCATCCTTAGCCAAGCGGTTCAATTTTAGAGTATATCTAATAGAATGGGTTTGTTATTAATTATTTATTAATTAAAAAAAATTCTTTAATGTATGAAAGAGAGTGTCACTAACCAGATCATCAGGGATGGCCATGATGCAGACAGCACTAAGTGTCAAACAGAGAAGCACCTGGAGAGAATTCATGGTGAGAGATGATTAGGATGGAAACCGGCCGAAAACTCTTCCGGTTATAAGCCATTAGAAGCGATGAATGCCTCTTATATATAGATTGCCGGCTGCCATCAATTTTAGCAGCGTAGAACATAATAACCAGGAAAGAGATGCCCTTTCAGAGCATATTACACGAGATATAATTGAGTTAACTAATAATGCTAAATAATAATAATAACTTTGTATCAATATTTATCATTATTATTGTTCATAAGCAAATAAATGAGTGTCCCGATATATAACAATACTTAGAGCAGCGGATCCCAAACTTATTAGGGTTGAATTTAAAAGTATACTCGGGCCCTATTAGTATATTAGTATATAGTTGACTGTAAATAAGTAGTAGTGGCTTAAGGACTATTCGGTCAGAGATCCCGAAATATTTAATGCGTTCCTTGTGCTTGTTTTGAAGCACGCAGTTTTTTGAAATTATGTTGAACAGATGTAAGATGTATAATAGAATGTACAATCTTATATCTGCAATCACATTCAGCTTATTTTGATAATATATTTTGTTTTTAAAAAATAAATAAGGAAAGATTTTTCCACCAACTTCTTATATGTAAATTGCAACAGAAATTTAAGTGTTTTTTCAGAAAGCCTCTCATATTTATTCTTTGCTGATTCAGCCTCAAATTTGAAATTTCTTTTTTAAATTAGTATTAAACTATCAGGAGTAGATTCAATAAAGTTCTCCTTTTCTTTAATTGATAATTTAGTAGTCTGGATTTAGGTAGGTACCTATTCTTCAAAAAGATGTGCAATTGATTTGCATGTCGAAATTAATTGTGGAATTAGGTGTTAGATTAAAGGACTCAGTAAGGGAATTTCATGGGAATAAACAAATCAAGCTGTTAAAAGCTTTTTTGTTTAAAGTAAAGAAAATTTTTGTAAATTTTTTTAGAAACTTTTTAAAATTTAAAATATAAAATACTAGGTAGGTTTAACATATTTATGTGAAACCTACCTACTATTTTATATTTTAAATTTTAAAATGTTTCTAAAAACAATTACAAAAATTTACTTTATTTAAAATGTTTCACCAAGAACCTACACCATTCTCCCTTAACTTTTTTTTGTTTGACCTCGGGGCGGTTTTGGATTGTTTGATGGTCACATTTTAAACAGGAGAAGGGATTTGTTTAATTATTAATTATTTTGAAATACATTTTATAGGGTAGATTGAGGTGAGACGCCTCATTGTACAAGATGCCTTATCACGTGGTTCATCCACACGACTTGCCAGTAAGTTGGAACGAAGGCGCGTGCCCAGTGAGAGTATACAAATAGTTTTTGTTGATTAATCACAGTTTTAAGTGGTGTTTTTAAATGATTTTCTCATCACAATTGCTCTGGTAAGTACCCGAAATCATATCCAAACATCCTTTACTTATTCATATTAGCCGTAGTTTTGATAGAAGAGAAATAACTCGGTTAGTTTTAGTGAGTTTGAAGTGTGGGCTTTCTATTAGTCGCGCAATGGCCACTGTTGCGTGGTGCTAGGCGGGCCGGCATCTTGTCCAATGCTTTGGGTGAAGACGACGAACATTTTTTGGGGGTAAGATGCCGTAGTTTTCGCGTTGGTGTAAGATTTGTATTACTATACATTTAAAATTAATTTTTGAAAACTAATCCGATGGTTTCTTCCAGAAATGCCGCTGACCTACATAAGAAAGTCTAATCGAGGATGAATCGAAAATGACCTCCAAAAAGCTTTCAAAAGAGGAAATATTACTAAAAAGAAAAAATGAATATTAAAAAAAAAAAAAAAAATAAAAAATAAAATCTAATGTTATTTTGGATGTAGGTACATGTAATATGATCATTAATGTATTCCATTTTTTTGTTTATTGATTTATAACACTGTGCATTGATTCCCCATAAGGCATCTGACCCGAAATGCAAAAGTTTACAATTTTTTTTTTTTAGGTAAAAAATGGTTTTTCAAAGCGAAATTTATTATTTTAATAATTACAAAAGTACAGATATTGTTAATAAAATGGTTGTTTGACAATAAAACCAATGTGTTATCTATATATGGTATATAAAATGGAAAAGTATGTATATATGTTTGTATGACCAAGCGATTTGATTGGCCAGTGCATAGCTAATGGCAAATCGTTAAATTATTAGAACTATTCTAATTGGTCATATAGTGATCGTGCTTAGCCAATGTGTTAAATAAATTTTTCCTTATTGTTGAATCAATTTCATTCAGCACATTCTTTCAATACTTATAATATCATTTTAAATTTCAATTATTAAATTGGTATGAACGAGACGCTCCCCGCCAGGGGCTACGTGACGCCGGGCCGAAGCTAGTATATATATATATATATAATAGAAAAGTATGTATATATGTTTGTATGATACAATCAATCTGATTGGCCAGTGTATAGCCAATGGCAAAGCGTTAAATTATTAGAACTATTCTGATTCGTCACATAGTGATCGTGCTTAGCCAATGTGTTAAATAAATCTTTCCTTATTGTTGAATCAATTTAATTCAGCACATTCGTTCAATACTTATAGTATCATTTTAAATTTCAATTATTAAATTGGTATGAACGAGACGCTCCCCGCCAGGGGCTAGGTGACGCCGGGCCGAAGCTACTATATATATAAAGTAGAAAAGTATGTATATATGTTTGTATGATCCAAACGATCTGATTGGCCAGTGCATAGCCTATGATAAAGCGTTAAATTATTAGAACGATTCTGATTGGTCAGATAACGATCGTGCTTAGCGCGTTAAATATATATTAAAAAAAAACTGGGCTTCTTGAGACGCTGCCCGCTATGGCAACCCGCCCGGAAGGCCTAGGTGGAGAAGGCGTTCCGAAGGTACGCCTGGAGCAGCTAGTTTTATATAAAATAAAGTTAAAAACTACGGCGTCTTCCCCCAGTCTTATATATAAACTAGGATTTTTGAAATGGGATAAAATATTTGTTGGTATTTAAAAAACTATCTTTTTGTTTTTCAACTTAAAGCAAAAAATTGATTTATTGTTCTTAGACATTCCATTTTAATAATATTTATAATAACAATACAATAAAAATAATATTTTGAATGAAATCATCACTCCATCAGATTATTGTGATCTTCAAAATTTCTAGTGATACATGTGAAGAATTCATAAGCGCCCTCACATCCTTCGCTGACAACTGAAAACAAAATATAATTACCTATATAAAATATTGTTATTTGTATTTGATTTTTGTGATAAACATGTTTAAATCCTCAACGTTGAAGGAAGTGACAAGGTAAAATGTATCATTGATTATCATTTCCGTCAATAATTTGTATTAATTTGAAAGTTTATAATAGGAAAATAAGGACAAGTTTTTATGTGTGACTTTTTTATTTTTTTATTTATTATCCAACGTTTCGTCGACTTTGCGGACTTTTTCAGGGCTTCTACAATTATAAGAACATTATTAATATCAAGTTACAAAAATACAATTACAATTCCAGAACAAACATGTATTCATAGTTTACCCACCAAAAGTCATTCCACACATTCGTCTAAATTTTCTTGTTATCTTCGTTACCATTGAAGACCATCATGAACACAAATTTCAAAAAATATTTGGCACATTCACAAAAACAATTTTTCTTTCTTTTTCTTTTTATATTAACAATTACATTAGATATTAAACAGAAATAACATATATAGAATGAGGCAACGCTGTTTTTAAAACCAGAATAGAATATTTTTTTCTTTTGATCCTTATATAAAGAAATCACAAATTTAAATAACACTAAAATTATACTATCTTGAAATTTTTCTACTTTATTAAAAATATATGTCAATGACACTAGCCAAGTTAATAGCGCGATGCATTAATCTCCGTGGAGAGATTTTTCATAAGGATAATTTGGAGAGAATTAAATATATATTAAAGAAAAATAATTACCCCGAGTTTTTCATAAGGAGAGCGTTTGATTAGTTCTTGAAGAATAATAGGGGTAGCATGGATAATAAAGGCATTAACAGCCAGATGGAAAACACCATTTCAAATAACGAAAGACAGAATTTTTTTAAATTTCCTTTTATTCCAGAAATCTCATATAAAGATCGATGTCTTGAAAAAACAAATTCAAAACCGGCTTTCTATAACATCCTAACTGTGGGTTCAGTTTATATTAGATTAAAAGATATAACAGAGAACGATAGAAAGTCAGGTGTTGTTTATAAAATACCCTGTTCTTGTGGGAAATCATATATCGGACAGACATCGCAATATTTAAAGGAAAGAATAACCCAACATATGGTATGTATGACAGTAAAGTGTCTAATGTTTTAAAAAATGAAAAAACCGCCCTGGCAGCCCATCATTTTGATTTAAATCACCAATTCGAATTTAATGATACATCGATATTAGATTTCGAACCAATATATTTCAAAAGAACAATAAGTGAAATGATTCACATTTCTTTAAATAGCACGGTGAATTTTAGAACGGACACCCAAAATCTAAGCGCCATATACAGTTTTTTGTTCTACAAATACAAAGATAAAAGTAAAAAATAAAAAAATTTGCAAAAATAAATGTAATTATGTTGACGATAAAATAGATTCCTAATGTATTTTTTCATTTAATTATAACTTGACTAGTGTCAATTACATATATTTTTAATCAAGTAGAAAAATTGCAAGATAGTATTATTTTAGTGTTATTTAAATTTGAGATTTCTTTATGTAAGGATCAAAAGAAAAAAATATTCTATTCCGGTTTTAAAAACAGCATTGCCTCATTCTATATATGTTATTTCTGTTTTATATCTAATGTAATTGTTGATATAAAAAGAAAAGAAAAAAAATTGTTTTTGTGAATGTGCCAAATATTTTATGAAATTTGTGTTCTGATGGTCTTCAATGGTAACGAAGATAACAAGAAAATTTAGACGAATATGTGGCATGACTATTTGGTGGGTAAATTATTAATACATGTTTGTTCTGGAATTGTAATTGTATTTTTGTAACTTGATATTAATAATGTTCTTATAATTGTAGAAGCCCTGAAGAGGTCGGCAAAGTCAACGAAACGTTGGCTAATAAATAAAAAAATAAAAAAGTCACACATAAAAACTTGTCCTTATTTTCCTTTTATAAACTTTCAAATGTATCCTTGATGTTGGGTATAAAAAGGAACAATAATAAACTTTCTAAAATGATTGCTCCAAATTCATCATTGTTAGACATACTTTAAGAATATCCAAAAATTAATATATATATTTTTTTAATTATTTTCTGTTTCAATCAAATTAAGCGACTCTTGAAGTATACAGATCTCATGAACAAAGTATTTTGAATTTTTCAGAGCTTTATTAAATTAAATGAATGGTATAGCAAAAGAAGGGAAAAAACTTAATACTTTAAGCACGGCTGGTGTAGCCTCTTGGGAGTAAATTTATTTTTTCGCTTTACTCATTACTGTATAGTTAGTTTTATAACCTTTCTGAACAGCACGTTGGAAGGTTTGTCTAAAGCTCTAATGATAAACAAAATAAACTGAAGTTTCATTTTTTGAACCCTCATCTTTCTTTCTTATACTCTTCTAATGAAATAACTCATTCTACTTATAAAAAAAATATGTCGAATTAACCTGTTTGTAAAATATTTTAAAATATGTATGATAAATGTAATTGTGGCTTCTATTTAAGTCATTCGATAATAATGTTTCCATTTCCCCCTTCTCTATGAGAAAACAAACAGCTTCGGGTAGCTCCGAACAGTATATTTGCTTTCCATTTGAAAAATACTCTAATTCCTGATCTGTATTAAAATACGTTTTTTTTTATCACATAACTGTTCTTTTTATATGAGTCCGTTGAAAGGAATCCAGGTTAAAGTTATGGCTTCACTCGCCTCTATTAAGAGACACAATACCACCAACAACAAACATTACAATCACTTAGGGCCGGTTGTATGTCCCAAAGTAAATGCTTTTTACCACTAACACAGGGTAGATGGTAAATGGAGGGACTGGGATGGCCAATCAGATGCCAGGAACTGTCAGTGCCTGGCATCTCATTGGCCATCCCATTCCCTCCATTTACCATCTACCCTGTGTTAGTGGTAAAAAGCTTTTACTTTGCGACATACAACCGGCCCTTAGGTCTCGGTTCTGTACAACCACGAAACAACCCCACGAGACCTTCTCCGATACTAGGTATATTCAGGGCCGGATTTAGGATCTATGGGTCCCTAGGCTGAACGTATGGCGCGGGCCCTACCGGGGAAAATATTTTTTTTGATGAACCTAAAAAAACCCCATTTCAGCAATTATCCAATTAAAAACTTAAAAATAAACGTGCTTGACTCTTTTGTGAAACCTTGTTAAATCTGCAATTGGATGTTGATGAAAGCAGTCCACGGTGGTTGTAAAAAATAAGACTATAGAGGTTTTATTATTTTACATTTATTTGTTAAACCGACGTTTCGGAGATTTATTCTCTCCTTCTTCAGGGTAACAAAAAGTCAATGAAAGTAGTTCAAAAAATAGTTACTTTCTGTCTCCTTTGACAATGCCAAAAAAACATTATAAAAATTCTTTTTCATCTCGAATAGAAAACAAAGTAAAAAGCAATTGATGATCCATATGTTAATGAGATATATATAAATGAATGAATGTATAACTTTCATTGACTTTTTGTTACCCTGAAGAAGGAGAGAATAAATCTCCGAAACGTCGGTTTAACAAATAAATATAAAATAATAAAACCTCTATAGTCTTATTTTTTACAACCACCGTGTACTGCTTTCATCAACATCCAATTGCATATTTATACCAGTCCGTCTCCTAAAGAAAATCTCTATCTTGTTAAATCTATTTTAAAAAAGTAGACCCTTTGTGGTGCGGGACCATAGGCTCCAGCCTGCGTAGCCTGTGCTTAAATCCGGCCCTGGGTATATTATTACAAAGTATATTCTTACCTTCTTTTTTACATATTCCAATAAGATATTTGCCTTTATTAATGCACTCCTCATTTTTCAAATCAGTGAAAATGCTATTGAATTCGTTCCATTGAAAAATTCCGTCATTCATCTAAAAAACAAAAACAAGAATATATTATTTGGATCTTATATACGGTATAAAAAATAATGACTTATTTTATATATCACTGACCCAATTTAAATAAGTAGCCACACAGGATAGAAAGCACTAAAATAATCAAAAAATAAATAAAACAAAAGTATAATTAAAATACACGAAGTTTTAAATTTAGGGTACCTTGCAATTTTTGATTTTTTTTTCACTGAGTCGTGTTGTTCTATTGGATAGTAACCATAATGGTTTACACTCGTCTGAAAAATAACAAAATTTGCTCAATTAGTCTTTCTCTGTTTGTATTTAAACAAACATTTTAATAATAGATAATTATATTCTTAAATGTCCTTAAAGTTATCAACTTTGTGGGCTAGGTAACCATTTTAAATAAGTTTTCCATTTAATTCAGTGATGCAAAAAATTATATTGGGAAAATTTTTAATATATTTAATTACGGATTACATATATATATTATAATTATTAAAATTTTAAAATCTAGAAATATTTAAAGACTAGAAGTAAAAATAAATACATATAATGAATTTACTTAAACTTTTATACTTCTGTTAAAAGGAAATAGCTGAATTTTTAAAGGCACTTGTGCCCAGGTATTCTTCTGTTGGAATTACGAAAATGAAATTTTACATTGTAAATTAAGCTTTACATTTAGTAGCCCCTGCATCAATATGCTCTCTAGGGGTCGCGAAACCTCTATAAAGGGGGCGCGAAGCCTCAGTAAAAAAAGAAAAAAAGTTTAAAAATATATTTGAGGCATTCCACGCCAAATCGGAAGGTTTGAAAAATTTTAATTTCTGATTTCCTTCATTTTTTGACATTTTTTAGTACCCATCAAAAAACTCTTCCTGGTAAATTTTGAAATTTTTTTGATCATCTATTTAAAAGATATCGTTTTTTCACTCATAAATTCATCAAAAATAGTCCAAATTCAATTTTTTTTTAAACTTTGTTTTTTTAACATACTTAAAATATTAAAAAATTATTTAAAGTGTTTTTCTATGCGATTTTTGAGTTTAAAAATTATAATCTTGTTTTTGAAACTGTACTTTTCGATTTTTTTGATAATTTTTTATTTTAAACTTCTATTCATTCTACAAATTTGAAGACTGGATTGATAGTGGTCCTAAGATAATTACTATATTTTTTCGATTTTTGAAAATTTCCACAAAATTTTATTCGCTATTAATCATTATTAAAACCACTTTTTGGCATAAGCTCTATTTTTTAGTTATTTTGAATTAATTTTTATCGTTAACAAGTGTTTATAACAAATAATTAGTATTTTAGTTTGTTGAAAGAAAATCAAAAAAAAAATAGTAATTATCATAGGACCATTATCAACCTAGTCTTAAAATTTGTACAATGAATAGAAGTTTAAAAGAAAAAATTATCAAAAAAATCGAAGAGTACCTACATAGAGTTTCAAAAACAAGATCAAAATTTTCAAACTCAAAAATCGCATATAAAAACACTTTAAATAATGTTTTGTATTTTTTTCTAAAAAGTATGTAAAAGATAAAAATTTCAATTTTTTTTTTTGAATTTGGAGCATTTATAAAGAATTTATGATCGAAAAACCGAAATTCCATATCTTTTAATCCGGTGATCAAAAAAATTTCAAAATTTACCAGGAAGGGTTTTTTGATGGGTACTAAAAAATGTCAAAAAATGAAGGAAATCAAAAATTAACATTTTTCAAACGGTCCGATTTGTCGTGGAATGCCCCATTTTTATTAAGAAAATTTCTTCGACTCCACTTTTCCAATAAAAGACTGAATCGACGAAAACGAATAGATGAAAAATATGTCTGTTATAGGTCCGTGTAATTGTGTATTTAGCCGATACCTAATAATTATAAAAATTAATAAAAATGCTGTACGGATTTTATATTTGTAACATAACAAAATACAGGTTACAAACGGCGAGGTCGCGAAATTTTTTTTCATACTAAAGGGGTCGCGTCATGAAAAAGGTTGAAAAACACTGTTATAGACTAATGAAACAAGATCTGTGGACCGAAGACTATCTGTCCAATGAAGAGGTAAATGAACATGGGCAAGACTTAGGTGTGGGAATGATGTCGGACAATTACGGGGTAAACGAATAATGTGTAGATTTTGACACTAAAGAAGAAAAAAAGAAGAAGGAAGAAAAACAGACACAATTTGGAGTATATTAAATACAGTAAATATTTAAATGTAAAGCTTAAAAATTTTTTAAGACAATGCAAGTAGATTGTGTTAGAGCTTTATATTAGTTAAAATAATTCATATTAATTTTATAATAATTAATTTACCGAAATCAATGCAGTGTTCTCTTTTACAACGCAGTGCGCTAGAGACAATTTCCGGAAAAATCGTTAGGTTTAGCTGAAAAATAAGAATTGAGCCAGAGTAGATTATCAATAAAAATAAACAATTTATAAAATTCATTTGTAGGGAGAATACAAATTTAATTATGAAAAATATATATTATATACGATAGATGAATTGCATGAAATAAAAAAAATCAGCGAGTGCGAGTCTGGCTCGCGTAGCTAGGGTTCCACACTGCAAGACAATTTTGTAGATCATGGGGGTCAACTGGGATATTAAAAAAAAAAAAAAAGAAAAAAGAAAGAAAAATGCATTTTAAACGGATTTTTCTTTAATTATATTTTTATTTTAAACACCCTCCCTATTCGAAGGATGTGCATTTTTTGTTTTATCACATCCAAACTATATTTGTCATATATAATTTCATTTTAAAGAAAATAGTTTTTATAGAAAGTATTAACAGTAAGCTACTTTTACAAATTTTTACAGATCTTTAAATTTATGGGTTGCAAAATTAGAAGGACTCATGCAGTGTGAAATTTGTTGACTAATCGAGAGGGTTCAAGGGAAGGGGAGGAGGGAGGGGGGATAAAAATTAAAAACTACAAAATGACATAATTAATGAGATTCGAAAAGATCTATTCAACGTTAATCCACTTGATCATATGTGTGAAATTCTTTTTACATCAAACTTTTTATGTTTGCAGAGAAGCCTCAAAAATCTTCCTTTTTTTTACAGATCTTTAAATTTTTTTTATCTTTGAAAATTGGACTATTTGACGATGAAATTCTAAATATATACCAAATTAGATATTTCTAGCCTTAATAGTTTAAAAGCTACAGGTTGTGACAGAGGTAACAGGCAAACGGACAACGAAGTCTTGGTATATAAGGTTTTATTTAACTAATCTTGGTATGAAACTCTAAAAACAGAAAATAATAATTTAAAAAATTAGAAAATCTCATTATGGATCTAAAAAATAAAAAAAAAACTTTTCCAATTAGGTTTTGGAAAAATAATATTGTTACATTTTTGAAACCTCAAGACACTTAGTCTTTGATTGATTGAATTTTATCTTCATGTTAATTGAGTCTTCATTACCACCCAAATTTCCATTTTTACCCCACATTAGGTGTTATTTTAGACCAATAAGTTTTGTTATTTTTTAATACTTCTTTTCTGAGTAGTGTTGGTGTTGGTCTAGTTTTAGTGTCTCTCGGATACTTAACCGACAAAAAAAGTTAATTATCGAAATAGGAAACACTATATCCGAGAAGAAACAGTCGCGGGAGATTAGATTTGAAAATATGGAAGCGAACTAGAATAAATAAAAAAAGAAATTATTTAAATTTTTAAAATGAGAGTAATTAATTACTTCGCTAGAGTCTTCTGTATCGCGGACGCATTGTGTTGCTTCTTCCTAAAAAATACAAAGATGAAGATATTAGATTCTATTTCAATTTAACCTTTTCGTATATAGAATACAAAAACGGAGATAGTGGATTAGTAGTGAATGGACCAATCTCTTCAGGGATGATCCGAATGAAACAATTAGTGACTTTATTTATTTTAAGCAAGTAAGTTTTTTAATTTTTTAAATTTTATCTATTAGTTAGGAAAGCCCTCAGATTAAAGACAATTAGAATTTACAAAACTTTCATCAAATCAAAGCTTTTGATAAATAAGTTTAATTGTAAATCAGGACTGTCATCCCTCTGGGAATCAAACCCAAGATTTTTTGGACTATCTCTATCAAAAATAACTGTTTTATTTGATGTAGCAAGAATCAAACTAACAGTTATAATTATATGGGGACGAAAAGATGCCAAGAAAGAATGGCACTCAAACCATCAAATTTTTGTTAAAATATAATTAAAGGGGCCAGGTTCGTCTAAGGTGCAGCGTGCCTGCTTCATCATCGTGGTGTTGATGAGGATGAAGCGTGAAGCCCGAGTCAATATTTTCTATTGATATTTGTTATTTAAAAAAGATGGTTAATAATGTAGAAATAAGAACTTTTATTATTTTTTTAGCTCATAGTGAGCTTCTAATTTTACTTTTTGTAAAAATTATACTTACAAATATCTTCTTGTATATGTAAATACATACCTACATACTATCAAAAAGTGATATCATGTATTTGTATTTGTTCATATTTTTTCTGGGCAGAAAATATAAAATTCTAATAAAGGGAAAATATTCAATTTTATTTTTCAGATCGGTATCTAAATGTTGTTCTTGAATCTAGAACATTCAATCAGAAAGTTTGCAAGTATAAAATTTATTTCTAATGAAAAGGAGTCGAAAATAGACCAACATGATGATTATTTTTTCGGAAATCTTGAAATCTAGTTCCAGATTCAAAATTAAAAAATAGCACTTTTATTTTTTGAAAACTCCACAGTAGATTTTCAGATTTCTTATTTTAGAGAAAAAAAATTATCAAGCCAAATTGATGTGTGTTTTCCAGTATCTTACATATAAATCTCAATGTTTTAAGGAATTTTACGACTTTATATTGGGCCACGGGTTGGACAGTCCTGGTTTAAATCGAATGGGATTAAAGAAGGATATGAGGAATGATAATTTATTTTTTAAAAGGGTCACGGATATAATAATCCCTGACTGTCCATTATCTATTGACATGTAAGAACGTGCAAAGATCTAAAAGACAAGTCCTGACAAGTTCTAGTCTAAGAGAGAAATTATCAATTAATTGTGACTGTTCTAGAAAACCCCAATTACATGTCTCCTTGTACTAAAATGATATAACTATAGACTTGGTTAGTGACATAGCAAATGAATTACTGAAATAATAAATATTTTAAAAAATGAAAATATGAGAAGAAGGATTTTTAAATATTGGAAATTTCATTATTTTTTTTATCTTAGAGGTATAGTTGAGCTTAAAATTTTGCTTTTAATGAATTTTAATTTTCACATATTATACAATGGTACATTCATATTTCGAAAAAGGGAATAAATATATCTCTACATATAAATCTCAAATGTTTTAAGGAAGTTTATGATTTTATGTTGGGCCACACACCTTGCAGTGCTGGGCCGCTTGCGGCCACGGGCCACGGGTTGGACAGACCTGAGTTAAAATATTGATATGCCAATTTTAATATTTAAGCAATGAAATATTGATATTATTAATTTTTAGAATAATAATAAAAATATATTAATTTTATGGAAAGGCAGAAAACTAAATGTCCGAAAGAAGAAAAGTAAAATAAATAAATAAATAAGTAAATCATATTATTCATATCCTAATAAATAAAGGAATGTCTTCATAAAACACCTATTTTTGGATGGCATGATTTTTAACAGTCAATACATCACTGAAGCCGAATAGTTTTAGAAGTAAACTTAAAAGATTCAAAGAACTAAAAAGATCGGAGTTCGAACCGAAGAGAATGTTATGTTCTTTCGACATGAAATCTAAGATCACACA
Organism: Forficula auricularia; assembly: GCA_024734495.1. Taxonomy (NCBI): domain Eukaryota; kingdom Metazoa; phylum Arthropoda; class Insecta; order Dermaptera; family Forficulidae; genus Forficula; species Forficula auricularia. The sequence continues at coordinate 2,646,860 of JALMQS010000063.1, read as the reverse complement.
AATCTAATTAAATCTTTTAACATATTATTGATAATTCTACCTACGTACGTGAATAAAAGTTTTGAAATCCTTGAATTTATCTAGCTATCTATAAGTACATATATTTGTAAATCTTATTAAGGTTTGAATTTTGTAAAGAGCTTAAAAAAATAAATAAAATTCTAAATATACTTTTTTGAGATACGTAGTAAATTGATTTCTGTTCTTACCTTTGTAATTGTACCACCCCCTAATGCCGCTTTGATAGTAAATAAGCCAGCAATAAGGAAAGAGATCACGGCGAGTCTCATGGTTACCTCAGCTCCTCCGTGCATTTATTAATTTAATGCTAGAAAACGAAAACAGCATGCAACTTATATAGGTACGTATAGATTTCAGTGAATCAACCAAGTTCTTTGTTCACTTCCTTCATTTAGGATTTGAATCAAATTTCATCATTCAAAATGAAAACAATTTCGTTTTTGTTTTCTTTTTCATTTCTCATTTCATTCTAATGAATAATTATTATATTTCACATTCAATGAAAGTGATTGATCACAATGGAAGAAAAAATTATACGTAGGTTACTTATTAAAATTTTATCTTATTTTTAAATTCAAAGAAATGAGTATCTATTTGAGAAAGAAAGAAAGATTTTTTTTCAAAATCAACTTGCGATATTTAATCAATTTATTAACGAAAGTGAATTTAGGTCGAATCAAAGATTTTAATAGATATGTTTATGTTGTGTGTAGAGGGGTCCTGCCCCTGATGAGTTGAACCCAAGCACTAGTTTGCTTTCCGGGCAAATAGTCGGACCCTTGAGACAATCACCTCCAAAAGTTTGACTTTCGTTATATGTTGCATGTTTGGAGGTGATTGTCTCAAAAGTCTGACTAGTTACCCGGAAAGCAAACTAGTGCTTGGGTTCAACTCCTGAGGGGGCAGGACCTTCCTACATGCAATATAAACATATCTATTAAAATCTTTGATTCGATCTAAATTCATTTTCGTTGTTTTTATATGTTCTTATGAATAGAATAAATTGCTTAAGCTAGAAAGAAAAGTTAAGAAATAATTTATAAAATAAATTAGAGTAGTTTGGGAAAGAAATAATATTCTTTATTGATAGTGGTAAGCATTCTATTATGTACAAAAATTTCATTTGTTAATATTATCATCCCTACATTGATTAGAGATATGAAATGTTTTGTTAACAACAAGACAGATAATAGAAAAAAGAAAAACAGAAGAATCAATAAGGCGAGTGGTGAGTTCATCAACTGTTATGAAAAATTCAAATGATTAGCTGTTCTTTTCTTGTTCAAAAAAGACGAAGAAATAAATTGATAGCGTTTCCTGTTGAGCTGACTTTAGTGCACACTGAGAGAAGGAGCTGACGTCATATCCCCGAAGGCTGGAAACGAAAGTTTTCACCCACTGATACGGGAAATATTTAGAACAAAAAAATAATAAATAGGAATCTCATTTATTTTCAAAAAATATTAAAATAGCATAAAAAGTTTTCTAGTATTTTACTATAATAAATCAGAGCAAAATGTCTTAGTTCCAAGAACCGGAACAATACCTTTGATAATTTCACCAACGTTCAGTTTGGTCCAATCTGAGATCTGAATAATGTTCGGATTCAATTAGCTGTAGTCAGTAAGATTGAAAGAACCTCTTTTAAAAAACAATACAACTTGCACAAGCCTGGGAATTGAGTAGGTATATAATCAATTACTTTTGACCTTTTTTTTTATTATTTAGTTTTTGACTCAGGCGACGCTTAGGGTTGTTTATATCTTACAAGCTGCGTCAGGCGTGCCTCCGGCACGCCGTCTGCACCTTGGCCCTCCGGGCAGGTGGCCCTGGCGGGCAGCGTCTCGAGACGGCCAAAAGTTTGTTTGCAATATAATTTTGTTCAACTGTATTTTAATTAAATATACTCGTATTTTATTAATTAAAAATCAGCTTCAAGAAATAATCTAACTCATTGCGAAAGCAAAATAAAAAATTCTGAGTGTGTCAAGCTTACGCACGACGGAAGTGAAACTTCTAGTATTCCTCTCTCTCTTTTCATTTCATTCTCTTTTTTCTCTCTTACGTTAGTTTGAAGATTATAGGTTAAATAATTCAACGACGAAGCATAGATTTACTCTTTCTAATATTTTCTTATACATGAATGAATTTTGATTTATGTACAGTTCCAAAAATTCTTTTTAATGTTACATACAGCATTTTCATTTGTTTGAATGTTCAATAATAATTTTAGTGTTGAATGTGCTGTTTTTCCTCCGTCTAATAAAGTGGCAGCAATTCCAGATGATGTCATTTGTGCCAATATGAGCGAAATTAAAAATGTTTCCCTGTTCCACCTGGTGCATCCAAAAAAAGAAACCATCTTCTTGAGCAGCGACTGCATGCATAATTTTATCATAAAGTAATTTTTGTTCTGGTAACAATTTTGGTTCATTTGCTTGAACATATGCATTTAAACCATCAACATTGTACGATTGTTCACGTTGCATATCGCGATTAAATAAATCACTTACTGGCCGATTAGCTGATGGCATCCCTAATTTAATTAGTCGTTGATTCGAAATGATCATGCATAAATCTTCCAACTTAATCAAAGATTCATTATATATTTCTGGAGAGAAATTTATATCTGGATCTCCTCGAATTCTACGTAGAGCATGTAATACATCTTCACTCATTGAAGCCTTATATTTCCCCATAATTTAGGCGGGTTAGTTGGAAAACACGTTGTCAATAAAATGGCAAACAAACATCGTATTTGATGTGGCGATGAACCGAGAGCAGCATCGGCAAGAGTTGTATCCCAATGCAATCTTCTTCTAACAATCGTAATGCTAGGCATGCACCATGATTCGTTGTATGTAATGCACTGAGATACTGGGAAATGTATTTATAATAAGAAACATTGATTAAGATTTGGAATGTTTCTTTCAGACAGGCTCAGGTTAGCCAACTAATAACAATAAAATAATCACATTTAAAAATATAAATTTTTCTTTTTACTTAAGAGAGAATGGTGTATTTCTGTGAAACAGTTTAATTATAAAGTTTAGGGAAAACAAAATATATCTATAATATAATCATAATACTTCTTCAAGGCCTTTGAGAACAATGAATTAACCCACACCCATTGTCTGCCTGGGTACAAAAGAAAAGATAAACCTTTTTTAAAACCCCAATTGGCATTCTACCTGAGAATAATTAATTTAATTATGTAAAATCGTGTGAAATCAAATCAAACCGATTTGGCCCAAAATTTAGATAAACCATTTGGAGCACTAAACAAACATATGGTGTGATTATGGTTTCGATACGTTCAGTGGTTTAGGCATGGGTCGATCACGCACATACATACTAAGGATTATATATATATATATATATATATAAAATTAAATTAAGAAAAAAAAATTGGCATTCTACCTGAGAATAATTAATTTAATTATGTAAAATCGTGTGAAATAAAATCAAACCGATTTGGCTCAAAATTTAGGTAAACCATCCCCAGCACTAAGCAAACATATGGTGTGAATATGGTTTCGATACGTTGAGTGGTTTAGGCGTGGGTCGATCGCGTTCATACACCCAAAGGATTTTATATATATAGATAGATAAATAAAAAAAAAGTTTCTGAAATTTTGACCTGACTACCTGTATTGCCCTTTCTTTTGTTAAGAGGGGTTTCATTGTTTAAGACCTGACCTTTCAGGGCAGGGATAATGTATTGTTTGCTTGGCCATTTTAGAAGCTCTATTTCTATAGATATTATCTGTCAATCAATTAAATAAAAAAATAAAAAATAAAATCAAACCGATTTGGCTCAAAATTTAGATAAACCATCGCGAGCATTAAGCAAATATATAGTGTGAATATGGTTTCGATACGTTCAGTGGTTTAGGCGTGGGTCGATCGCGTACATACACACAAAGGATTTTATATATATAGATTAAAAATGAGAAGAAAAAGAAACAAATAATCATATATCACACATTAGAAGAATTTATCTTAAAATTTGTCGATCTTCATTTTCCTTAAAAAAGAACAAATTTTCTTAAATCTCTCTCTTGTATTTCGAGACTCCTATGAAATATTCATCAAGCCATTAAATATGGACCCTTCACCATTATAAATCTCAGCATTCTTGTTTTTTCTGCACTTGGAAATTTTTGATAATTTTAATTTTGTAGAATAACCTCTCCGCTAATTCGATTTCATAACAATTTTGCTGAAGAGCATATTTTCTTTAGCCTAAAATATTATTGATGTCTTTGAAACATGTTCCATTTGAATATTTGTTTAGCTGCCATATTTTTACTTCGAAAGAAAATTTGGTTCGTGGATTAGTACAACGAAGACCTGATTGAATTGAATGGAAATAAAAATAATTTTTATAAAAAAAATAAAACCGACTTCAAAAAAATTAAATGCAACAAATAAAATAATAATAACTTAAAAAATACTAACTTAAAAATGAAATACACTAAAAGGTATAAAATAATTATTTTATTTAGTTACAACTAAACGACGAAATATTAACATGAAATCACTTTTTGAAGTCGGTGCCAAACAAACTATATAACCGAGCGTACCCGCCAAACGTACTAAGTAAGATCCGTCGAGTGCGATTCATAAAATGTATATGTTTGGCACCGACTTCAAAAAGTAATTTCATGTTAATATTTCGTCGCTTAGTTGTAACTTAATAAGATAATTATTTTGTACCTTTTAGTGTATTTTATTTGATTTTTAAGTTATTATTATTTTATTTGTTGCATTTAATTTATTTGAAGTCGGTTTTATTTATTTTTTTATAAAAATTATTTTTATTTTTCTCTTTTTAGTGATGTTATTAATAGTGACTTAATATAATACCTTGTATGCATCTCGTAAGAGAATGAATCAGAAAATGATAGATAAATTTTATTAAACCAATTATTTTACATTAATTAATGTATACCTTGTATTTTTAGCATCGATTCCGGAGATTGCTTCTCCACCATCGAGTGTCCTTATTCATATTTAGTCCTTGTTTTTAATAAGAGGAAAAATCTAATTAGATAAAAAAACCTCTTTTCCGATAATTATTTCAATTCCATTATTCCCCAATCAAGTCGATTGGTTGTCCTCCCTCATCACCCTCTCCTCTCTCTCATTATCTCAGAAAATGATAAATTTTATTAAACCAATTATTTTACATTAATTAATGTATACCTTGTATTTTAGCTTCGATTTCGGAGATTTCTTCTCCACCATCGAGTGTCCTTATTCATATTTAGTCCGTGTTTTTAATAAGAGGAAAAATCTAATTAGATAAAAAAACCTCTTTTCCGATAATTATTTAAATTCCATTATTCCCCAATCAAATCGATTGGTATCCTTCCTCCTCTCTCTCCCTCAGAAAATGATATAGATTTTATTAAACCAATTATTTTACATTAATTAATGTATACCTTGTATTTTAGCTTCGATTTCGGAGATTGCTTCTCCACCATCGAGTGTCCTTATTAATCTTTAGTCCTTGTTTTTAGTAAGAGGAAAAATCTAATTAGATAAAAAAACCTCTTTTCCGATAATTATTTAAATTCCATTATTCCCCAATCAAATCGATTGGTCCTCCTCTCCCCTTCTTCTCCATCTCAGAAAATGATAAAACATAATAAGAAATTCTTTATTTATACAATTATAATTACAGATGTACATGTTACATACAAGATGAATATACATTCTTTGTCAGCTTTATTTTTAACGGTGACTTCGGGCTTGCTACCCCCAATTCATCCTCCTTTAAAAATTTGTTTAACACATCTTAGTTCGTTCGATTCACCAAATAATGATATAACGAGGAAAAATTTTAAAAAACCTCTAAAACCAAATTAAAAAAAAAAAAAAAAAAAGAAACTTAAAATATAACAAGAAAGCAAAACGAGATTAATAATTATCCGAGATCGATAGATGTAATTAATGAATTCGTATGAGTAATTAGCCTTTTTTGGAACTTGAACGATAATTTCCGAATGTGGTCTTGCAGGCTCTCAATTTGTAGTCCTTCTCTGATTATGTAGTTGTTGATTCCTGGCGGAGGGTTAGCAATTGTCCTGAGAGTTTTTGTTTCAACTCTTTCAATAAGCGAAACATTTGTTTTGGCCGCATGACCAAACCATAAAGGTGCCCCATAAGTAAGACGAGGGCGCACCATGGCCCTATATAGATTTAATTTCTGATCCAACTCAAGTGGGCTTCTTTTATTAATTAAAGGCCATATAATTTTGGCGGCAATTCTTCCACTTGATGAAACTGCCTTTAGATGCGTAGCCCAATTTAATAATTTGTCCAGATGGACTCCTAAATATTTTGCTGAAGAACTCCAATCTAGCAGTCTGTCGCCCAATTTTATTTTGTTCCTTAAAAGTCTAGTTTTTCTAGTAAATAATATGGCGTCTGTTTTGTCTTTATTCAGTCCCAGCTTCCAACTTTCCAAGTACTCCGATACAGTCTCGAGGTCCTCTTGGATTCTTCGTACCAGACATCTGGCGTCCCTGTGGGAGTAGAAAAGGGCTGTGTCGTCTGCAAACTGGGCAATTTGTGCATATCGCAGGGTTGGAATATCTGCGGTGTATAGGGCGTATAGTAATGGCGAAAGAAGTGCCCCTTGGGGTGTTCCTGCTCTGATTTCCTTCCAGTGAGATTTATCCTTATTTACGCGAACTCTGAACTTTCTGTTCGCTAAAAAGTCCTTAATAGTGTCACACAATTTCATCGGAAGTCCATACCTTATCAGTTTCGCAATTAAACCGAAATGCCAAACACTATCAAATGCCTTGGCGACATCTAACATGACCAGGGCTGTAGGCATTTTACGACCTTTAATATAGCTTACAACACGAGCAACTTGTTGAACAGCCGAGTGTCTTCTTCGGAACCCAAACTGCCAATTAGGTAATATATTTCGTTTCTCTACTTCATTCTCAAGCCAATCGAGTATAAATCTTTCGGCCAATTTTGCCAGTACTGGAAGCAATGAGATGGGCCTATAGCTTTCTACATGCCTCGAGTTCTTGCATGGTTTCAAGACTGGAATTATTTCCGCAAGTTTCCATGATGAAGGAAAATATTTTAAGTCAAAAACTGCTTGGAAAATGCGTGCTAAAATAATATGGACCTTTCCTGGTAAATTGCGTACAAAGATAGGAAGCACGCCACAGAAAATGATAATAAAATTCAATTAATAAATATAGAAATTGTCTCGAAACGTTTGCGTGTTTTAAATGAATGTTTTAAGATTTTTTTTATTAAAGATTTTATTTATTATAATTTCGATTATTTGCTCATAAGAATTGGAGATTTACGTTATTTCGTCATTGATCATATCTTCAGAACTTGACCAAATTAATATGGTACCACCCCTAAGGTACTCTCTTTCGAATAAAACAAGAATCATTAAAATCGGTTCATAAACAAAGAAGTTATGTCTGAACAAACATATCAAAAAAGGTCCATTACCAATGAAAAAAACAGGATCAATCGGAAACTAGACTGAACACAATGCAAAGAAAATCATCAAAATCGATTCACAATTGGCGAAGATATGAGGTAACATAGACACAAAAAAAAATCCGTGAGAACCTCCTCCTTTTTTGAAGTCGGCTAAAAATAAACCATGGCAAGTGCACTGTAAAATTCCCAATGAAAAAAACAACAACTTGTACTTAGACCAGTATATTGAGCACTAAATTGCTCAACAGAAAACTTTATTTGTTGTTATTTATTAAACACGCGTGAGACTTGGTATTAGTGAAAATTATGAAATTTCTAATATATTCAATATTTATTTATTTATTTACATTAAATTTTTAAATTATTCAGAGTTTCTGTTTTCACTGTGAACAAGTGACTGGTTTGGGACCTCTCAAGCGATCGCATACGGTCTGCTTGAAATTAGACTTGGCGCTGGCCTGTTCGTCTTCGTTGTAAACCTGCAACAGAAAATCACATTGTAAATCAAATTCCTTATAATAATTGTCTGAAAAATTATAAGCTATTTAAAAATATAGTTTAAAGTTTATTTTAGGACCGAAATATATTCTGTTTCGATCAGATATTAATAAAAAAAGTAAAAATATTTTCTAATAATAATAAAACCGAAACTTAATTTAAGATTGTGTCTTTTATAGGGATATTTTTATTTATTTGAAACAGCTTGGGGATCTTGCTTCTAATAAAAATATTTAACATTGAAGTTGAAAAGAATTTCAGTCACAATTTAATTAAATTCACTAGAAAAGAATAAAAGTATTTCATTAATATATAGAACAATAAAATTGTATTATGTTAGAGAGAGAGAGAAAGAGACAAATTAATGGAAAATTAATATCAACTATTCATAGCAAAATAATATTTTAATTTTTTAAGATTTTTTTATTAAAGAATTTTGGTTATCTGAGTTTGTTTTAAATCGCAGTGGTGTAAATATGTGGAGAGATAAAATTAAAATTTTAAATTAAGTACACATCTGCTCTCATTAGGGTGTGTTTGGATTAAAGGAAATTTCAGTCATTTCTTCAATTTACAAATAACCACCGAAACCTAAAAGTTGATTAGCCACCACTACTGGTTTTCGGGGTTTTTGACTATTTTCTCAAAAAGTACTTCATCAATTTCGTTCAAAATTGAATATAATTATTAATTTACGGCTTATCAATTGCAATGTTTCACCACTTTTATTGCAGCTTCTTCAGACTCTTGATAAATAAATCTCTAAACACTTTGTCAATTTTTTAAGCTCTGCCATTATTACACATATAGACACTCGAATATATTTCTATTTTATCATCAACAACTCAAAAACACCAATATCAACAAATATACAATTATAACTTTTACAATTTCACTGGTAAAATTTAAGACATTTCAAAATTAGTCAACATATTATAAAACTATTTACAATATACAACTATATACAAAAATCAGTCAAAATATCTTAAAAAATATATTATATATATACAAGCGACGGAAATTTTTTCCTTTTTTCCTTTATAAATTAATTTATCTTTATTACTCTCGCTGGTCAAATTCAAATGATCAAATGAAAAACAAAAATTACATTAATAAGTTATGGAACTGAATCCCAATGATGATAATTATTAATAATTCATTGTTTTATAATATCTATTAATTTCATATGTTTAAAAATTATTTCAAAGGAGTAATTAGCGCTTTTTTTAAATTAGGCTTCAAATAAACTACTCTTAAAAATGAAAATTTCCTAATAATAATTATTTATTATAAAATATAAAAGAAAATATTCCATGGATATGAAATTTCAATACATTTAATTGAATATGTGATGAGGAAAAAAATAAAACCTTTTGGCATTTCTAGTCGACTCGCTGTCGGAGACAAGAAAGTGAATGTTTTCATAACATTTCATTTAAAGTAGTAAATTCTTAATTGAAATGCTATTTTCTTATATTAGATAGGTACTGTGAACCTCCAGATAGATAACATTGATTTATTTTATCAACCACTTTTTCTCTCATTTATAATCCTTTGGTCTGTTTTATCAAGAGTTTCACCAAGTCCAGGATTCAGTCTATCATATTAAAATATATTTTAATATATTTAAATGTGCGATTATTTAATATAATAAATAAATAAATAAAATAATTAAACTATACGATTATATACCATCAAGAGCAATGAGCCTGGCGTCCATGAGAAGCGTCAGAGGTCAGTTCAAAGCTGTTAAATAATTATTTTATTAAATAATTATAAGCGATAAGTCTAGTTTTTTAAAATGGATTTAAAAACATTAATTTATATGCAATTGGATGTTGATGAAAGCAGTCCACGGTGGTTGTAAAAATAAGACTATAGAGGTTTATTTATTTTACATTTATTTGTTAAAACCGACGTTTCGGAGATTTATTCTCTCCTTCTTCAGGGTAACAAAAAAGCCAATGAAAGTAGTTCAAAACATAATTACTTTCTGTCTCCTTTGACAATGCCAAAAAAACATTATAAAATTTTTTTTGGCAATGTCAAAGGAGACAGAAAGTAATTATGTTTTGAACTACTTTCATTGACTTTTTGTTACCCTGAAGAAGGAGAGAATAAATCTCCGAAACGTCGGTTTTAACAAATAAATGTAAAATAATAAAACCTCTATAGTCTTATTTTTTACAACCACCGTGGACTGCTTTCATCAACATCCAATTGCATATTTATACCAGTCCGTCTCCTAAAGAAAATCTCTATCAATTAATTTATATGATATATGTAACAATTTTGATTGTTTTATTTGAATATATTCACCACCGATTACCACTTTTTCAAACACTTCGATAACTTCCTGTATGAGAAATGCTTCATATCCCAAAGAGATGCTGAAACGGCATTCAATGAGATTGTCGCCTCCAGGACTCCAGAATTTTATTCAACCGGAATAACAAAACTTGTTTCTCGTTGGCATAAGTGCATTGATTGCAATGGTCTTTATTTTGACTAATAAAGTTTTGTGCATTTTAATTTAATTATTAAAAGCCGCAAGAACTTTCTTTCCAACCTAATAACTTTTTTCAATTTTGAATTATTTATCTGCGTTTTTATCAAAATTCTTCTTCAAGTAGCTATATTCGATTACGAGCGTCGGCAATTACAATGGGGAGGATACTCTCCATTGTAATTTTCCTGGGGAAATTTTTTACAGGTGTGGTTTCCCATTGGCTTCCCCAAAAGAAATCAGATCATAGCCGGACAAATATTTGAAACGAGTCAGGCTTGAAACCGCGCTAGCTTGATCATACTATTATATACGAGAAGGGTAGGCTAGGGGTTAGCGTGTCAGCCTGCTAACCAAGTAGGGTCTACCGGGTTCGAATCCGACTCGAGGCATCCGGCTAAAACCTGACCCCGAGAAAAAAACTATTATATATCTGACAAATTTCAATTTTCCAGGTTCAAAATATTATAAACTTCAGCCATGTAACTGAGAGGGCAGACAGATAGACAATGAAGTCTCACCAGAAGGGTTCCTTTTTTAATCTAATTCTTTACCTTAAACAGATTTTATAGCCGCTTTGAATAAGTACTGCTTTACGAGAATAATATTTTTGTTGAATATTTTGATTGAGGTCACATATGCAATTCATAGAAATTTTTATTAGTAGCAATTTTTTTTTATATATTTCCTATGCTTTGTATTCAATAAATCTACAAGTGTGTGTGAGTTGATACGCACAAATGCATATACATATAAAAACCACAGACCATCCTTATTGATACTATTATTTTCAATCTTACTAGTATTGGTTTTGTTTAAAAATAATTTCTATAAACTTTTTATTGAATTCATGTGAAAAAATAAAATTAAAATAATGATATAATATTACAATTAGCATGCCCTTGAATTATAATAATAGATTTCTGCAAGAGGAAATCGAGAGTCATCGAAAATTTGATATGCATTTTAAACTATTTTATATAAGAGCTAGAAACAAAATATTTTTACTGATTAAAAAAAATATATAGACATAATATCACCATGGCCAAAGAAAAGATTTTCACCACTCATCTTTAGAAACAATCAATTGTATAATTGTAACTAATACATATAAAATAGCGTTCTAGGCAATTTGTAGTATTCAGTAATTCACTCAAAATTACTTTTTAATTATCGTGTTTATAATTGCTTGAAACATAGAAAAAAATTTCAAGCATCATTTTTTTAATAATTAATAAAGTAAAGGAGGTGAAGTTTCACAGAGAATTTGTATAAACCTCTTTGAATTTGATTTCATTCACTGTGAAACTACACTCCCTTTACTTTATTAATTAATACCATGTTTCACCTAAAACCTAGACCACTTTCCCTAAGTAAATTTTTTTTAATATATGAAAGTTCAAATTGCTGATAGAAGTAGACTTGAAATTTCTAAGAAAATCACAAGAGGTTGTCATCTACTTGATCCAAGTGGAATGAATAATTTTTTAATTATTTGTCAGGAGGGTTGTAATTCCGAAGGGGTGAACACTTCTCTTCTGGTATAAAATTAAAAATTAACCATTCCATCTCGGATCAAGTAGATGACAACCTCTTTGATTTTCTTAAATTAATTTTTCATTCTGTGCCTGTAGAATCTGTTACACTCAAGATAACTCTACATTAGAAAGTTTGTTCTGATGCTAAAATGTTTGTTTTTCGAAAACCAAAAATTGCTTAAAATTTCGGCTTTCTAGCTTCAGACCTTTAGATTCAAAAATTTTGAAAGTCAGAAAAAATTGAATTGACTAACGGTTTTAACTAATAAGCTGAGATTCGAGTCACTTGTTCGTATTAATAAATAATGTGTATCTCCTCTTTGTGAAACACCACCAAATACAATCTAATATAATATATATAATATATATACTAATATACACACAGGGTCAAAAAATAAGTTTCGATAAAAAGTATCGGCTACATTTTTATGTAGATTTTTCATTTTCATTAACTAACAGGAAGTGAGATGCGGCTTGAAATCGAAGGGTAAAATGAAAAGAGGAACCAAATACAAAATCTCTAAAAATATCTATTTGAGTTCTATGAGTGATATCCTCTTCTCATTACTATTTCTGAAGTAGCTTATGGTTCACTCATTTCGCTTAAGAAGATATTCCTTATTTTATTGAAGACCTCTAATTAATGCCCTCTCATCCAATTAATATATAGATATGATAAGTACACTCACTCACTCTATTTTACTTTCTATGTTATAGCTTAAGGAGCCCAAAGACTCATCACTACCCCCTGTCCCTGAATTGAATTTAACTAACATTGGAGGGTTATTAAGAATCACTTAGCTACTTTTGACGATTAATTAATCCCCAAAGGCATTGCCCGTGTACACCGCGTGGAGGTGGATTTGTTCTTTCTAGCCATATCTAAGAAACTATCAAATATACCCATGTACAGTTTGCTTTGTGAGTGGCCTGGTTCTAGTAACCATGGTTTTTTCTAGGTATGCCCAGCACAGAGTTATGCTGCACATTTACATTTCTTAGGGTCTAGTTCGCTATGAATAGTAGATAAGTACAGCCCATAATATGATATTTGGTTATTTTCACTCTTTTTTACTTTCACATTTATATTCATAGAATATAATGGGAAACTAGTGCGATGGTCTCTCTGAGAGCTTGTTATACATTATGATTGTTTTCAAGAAAATTTAAACGAACAACATCATAATAAGTACAAATAGCAGAAAAGTGATTGAATAAGTATTAAGTTCATTCTATATTGTTTAAAATAATAATTAATGGTTAGATCTTTCCTTTAAAGCTAGATGATACTATAGTAATTATATAAATTATAGAAAATAAAATGATTCATTCCACAGCCTGAACAACGCAATTCAATTCCTGCCAGTCCGTGAAGGCTGTCTATATATAGGCGTTACCATAGAGTGCTGCCCTCTTATAAGTCTTTTTGGTAAACAGCTTAAATGATCAAATTATATAAGGCTTGTTTTGTTAAAAATTTAATAATCCTCAGTGGGAGAAATAGTTTATATTACATTTAAAGATAATAAAATATTTTGTAAAAAATTTCTTCGAATTTATTTTTCATAACGGAAACCGATTTGGAAATAGTTTATTGTGAAAATCTATAAGTGTAAACCATTATATAAATGATTCATATTGTATTATTTCCAGAACGGTAGTCCCCATGAAAAAAAGTAAACATTTTGAAAATTTTTAATGAAAAATTTTATAATCTTCCAATTTAAAAATTACCACATTTGGTTTTTCTAAAGGTTTAAACTAGGACATAATAATATATTAATTCTAATTTTACTTTTATCAAAATGACCAATAATAGATAATGAAATATTTATCAAATCTAATGAACCTTAAATTATCTCGGAAACCAATTTTGATAAGTCACATGTTTAGATGATGAACGTTTTTGTTTAAAATAGACACCTCACTCATCTAACGGAATATTGACACGAAAATATAATAGACATTTATAAGATATCTGCACTAATTTTATTTAATATTACTTTTAATTATGTAGATAGTTTTTTATTTTTATACCAGCGAGAAAGAAATTAATGAGAGCAGTAAAGTAAGTGTGCTGTGAAAACAAATACAGAACGCCTCTATTAAAATAAAGCCGTTTTGGAAGTCATAAATTAATTAAATTTTCAATTTAAAATGGCCATAATCTAGAAAAAATAAAGTAATTTTTCTACAAATTGCCCTACCGGAATACTGGCGTTTTTGGTTTCTTTTAGACAGGCCTTAATTTTAACAGGAATGTCCAGAATGTCGTTCCGGTCCTTTTTTACTCAATCAAAAATTAGGATTACTAATGAATATGAATTAATGCTAATTTTAAGGGTTCCGTTTCTTTTCCAAGTTTTTTTTTACTTAAGGAAAGTGGTGTAGGTTTTAGGTGAAACATGATATTAATTAATAAAGTAAAGGGTGTGTAGTTTCACAGTTTTCCAAGTGCTCAGATTTTTTTTTCTTTTTTTTAGACATTAAACCCAGCTTTTAAACTAAATTTAAGAAGGATCATTGGAAGAATAATTTTAAAGAGAGGTTAAAGTGAAAATAGTGTGATACACATATGATTTTTAGGAATATATATGGTTATTATATTTTAATAATATTTTGTGTATGGTGAAGAAATTGATTTTACTGACCCAGTTGAATGCGACGGCTGGAATGATGTTGATTGGAGGATCGTAGTTCGTGGTCAGATAACCAAGGGTTGCCATCTCATTATCGCCAACAGAAGATTTATTCATACAATAAAGAACTTGGTCGAAATCCAAACCCATTTGCATGGCACACTAAAAAAAGCCAAGTTGAGCCAAATTCTCAGTCTATATACATGGTAATGACATATTTTTATTTACCTTCGCTCCACTGGTTGGAGGGTAAGTTGAAGACATCACGCAACGGACGAATCGTACCTTCTTCGTATTACTTTGAATCAACGAAAGAGCACATATCTGCATCTCATTAGCAATACATTCTTCAGGTCCATGTTCACAATCGAAACTCCATATTCCGGCAGGAGAGATACGTTGCTGGACGAAAAAAATTGAACATTAATATTATTTTTTTTAATTACAAGTTTTTTTAATGATATTGATGCTAAGTGTTACATCAGGAATCTGCATTCGCTATAGGCCAGAATAGACCTATGTGTAGTGAAGAGAAGAAGAAATTCAAGGGTTGGGTCGGAGTAGAAGTTAGCTGTTGACTCAGATTTTTGAATTTTTCAAGGTTGTAAGTTGTAGGGGGAACTAAGGCGGGAAGAGAGTTCCAGTCTCTAGAATCCATAGGAATAAATAGTTAGCAAATGCGTTCGTTCGATATGTTGAGAGTGTTTGAGAATTGCGAGTTTCGCTCAGATGAGGCTTTAAAGGGGATTTTTTTATTTTATTTGTTAACAAATGCCATGGCCAGCGAAACGAGTAGCAGAGCCCCCCGCTAATCTTACAGTTCGTCTCTATTGCAACCATTAGTAGGAACTACATATTCGACAGATAGGTATCTGAAAATATTCGCCGATTTCTGCATATTCTACAGATATCTGAAAATATTCGACTATTTCTGCATATTCTACATATAATTGGGAATACTCAAAGGTTTTCTGGGAAAACATTCAAATTGAAACAAAAACATAAAAACTGACCATGGCAAATAATTTACACGCACTCTGTAGGCGGGAAAAGTTAAAAGAATAAAAAAATACTTTTAAACATTTTTTTTAAAACTTTTCTATCTTATGGATATCACAATACTACTATGTTATTTTTTGTAATGAGGTAATAAAGCCAATAATCCCCCCTCCTAAAGTATTATTTAAGATAATTATATATATATACTAAGAATAATCTCTATTTATTAACATTTTCCTTCATAAGAAGGAACTATCTTTGAAATTTCCCCATCGAATTTCAATCGATTTCATCTCGCAGATAATGAAAATGTTATATCCTGAAACATCTCACTGATGAAGGTTTTATAATAAAACGGAAACTATGCATTGTTTCTGAGCATTTTTTATGATAACTTGTTAATTCTTAAAAGTATTAGTCACATATATTTATTATATTTTAATGAATCTTGAAAGTAACATTATATATTAAACATATTTAGTTATTGGAATCATTTTCTATATAGGTAAATGATTAAAAAAAATTAAACTACTGTACTACTTACTGTAGCATTTCCATAAGGTACGAAAAAAACTTGGAGATATTCTGAGGTCAGATCTACATAAGTGGGATAAAGTTGGTTGATAATAAAATTGATGCTGTCTGGACAGAGCGATTCGTAGAAAAGAGATACAGTCAAAGGCTCCTGAAAAAAAAAAAGATTAATTTTATTTATAGACAGGACTGGCGTTTTTGAAAGCCAGCACCAGTCTGCCACAGAGAGGAACGTCGACAGCCGATGTTTGCTTTAATATTATTATTATTTGAGTTCATTGCACTTTCTCAGCATTGCTGCTGGAAAAATTTCACCTATTCTTTAGATAGAATGCGATTAGGCTCGGTCGATGCGAAGAGAAAGTTCATCCTGACCCACATGACGTTTACAGTGTTCGCTTTTTCAGGAACTTGCGTACGATGTGGCACGATTGTAATATAATAGCTTTTTGGCCTATTCATATTAGGTTGTTCGGTAGTGAAAGTTTCTCAAATATCATATTGACATTTTTTGAGACAACGCCTTTGATGGGGTAAATTTTGATTATTATTATTATTCATTTAGAAAATCTTGTGGGGAAAATTTTCAGAGGATCTTGGTTGTTCAATAATTAAATGAAACCCTAAATTGATTTTAGTTTTTTTATTGTGTTTGCAGTTAACGGGTGGACAGGTGCAGCAGCAAACACAATAAAATTGCTAATATCAATTTAGGGTTTCATTTCAATATTGAACAACCAAAGTGTTCCCCAAGACCTCTGAAAATTTTCCCCACAAGACTTTCTATATAAATAAAAAAGGGAACAACATTCCAGCACACTGTATGAAGTTTTTTCTACTTGGTATTAATATTATTATTATTTTTATTTCAGAATACCGTTAAACTATTCTTTTTATCAGTGGAAAAGTTTTGGTTGAAACGTTATAGCATAGACAGTCATATGCAAAATTTCGCTCTCTTCACTGAAAACATTTCTAACCATGTATCTTTTTTTAGTTTATTTTTTTCTGTCACCTAACTAGATATTTTTAATTATATTTATCAGCTTATAATACAACGTTAGAGCCAAATTTTTTGAATAAACAACCTAGCCACCAAGTATAATTTATTTAATTGAAAAGTTTTTGTTTTGCCGAGAGTAGCAGAGTTGTTGATTCACAAAGAGAAACAAAGAGGTTGTCCTCTGCTTGATGCAAATAAACATGCATACATATATATCGAGATGATATATCTGTATATATATTATTTATTTGTTTGAGACTATAGTTTCGAAGACTTGGTCTTCATCATCAGTCTTTTTTAATTATAAATGTTTGTTTTTCATGGAGTCAATATATTGAAAATTTGGTATTATTGGTCAGAACTAATAAAATAAATAATAAAAGAATGTCTTTATTAGTTCTAAGCTGACCACAAGTGAAGAAGGAATACCAAATTTTCAATATCCATACGATATTGACTATATGAAAAACAAACATTTATAATTAAAAAAGACTGTAGATGAAGACCAAGTCTTCGAAACTATAGTCTCAAACAAATAAATAATATATATATATACAGATATATCATCTCGATATATATGTATGTATGTTTATTTGTATCAAGCAGAGGACAATCTCTTTGTTTCTCTTTGTGTATAATTTATTTTATCCTATTTTTTTTAATTTAAAAAAGCAATTAAGTAAATAACTTATTATAAAAAACAATTCATCATTCTATGTTTTATTAGATTTAAACCATTAAAATAAAAACAAAAAATGATTGTCGGTAAACAAGACTCTCTCTCTTTTTGTTCTTGTTATTAAAAACAACTGCTTCTAGTTTTCTCTCCAATAACAGCTTTGGTCACTTTTGTGATATTGTGAGCCTCAAAAGACTAAATCTATGTTTAATTCAAATTGAAAATAACCCCGACTAAAAATGATGAATTATTCTATATGAAAATATTATTTCTTTCTAGTAGAGAAAATAGTGTGAGTTTATTTGGTAAAGTAGAAAAAATGTGAATCCATCTTTCTGATAGAGTTTTAAACAATTAAGCCTCATAGTTAATGTGCGAGAAATTTATATTTTATTAAATGTATATATTTTTGAATTTAGTAATATATGTTTATAAAAGACATTTAATAAGTTTTCTGTTTTTTCTAATTAGTATAGAAATAATCATTTCAAGGGATGTCAAATTTTTAAACAATAACTTCGAAAAGAACTATGAAGATAGCAAACTCTGGTTTGAGTTTCGCTCGTCAGTAAGTTACAATATTCGTCACTAAATATAGAAAAAGAAAATTAAATTTTCAACTTTCCACTGGGTTCAAATTTGAAAGTTTTTTTTTTCGTCAACTTTAAACAAGAACTTGAATAAACTTTTAAAATTTTTAACTAAAGTTGAATAAATATAATTCAAATGGGAGTAAGAGAAAATCTTGATTTAAACAGATAGACATTTATAGGTTTATGTAATAAGGGCCAGTTGAATAACAGTTGGTCAAATTTTGAAGGTAATGGAAATCATCTTGTTGAAGAAATGGATTGTACCTGTACTGTGGAGGAGACAAGCAGCCCAAGTAAAAGGAGTTCTCGCCAAGAAGACATTCTGGTAGAGAGTGAATCTTTTGAAAAGACATTTCCGAAACTGTGAACCCAACTTGTCAGATAAGACGCTCATTATCTCTCTATCAGAGGTCAAACCACCGTTCACTGAAATCAAAATAATAAGTCTTAGTGTTAAACCATACTTAAATGTTTCTCTAAATAAAAATTAAGAATATAACACCATATTGTTCATATTACCAATGTGTCAATGATACTATTTTTTAATTTCTTAGACAAAATATATGCTAAAATCCGAAGGGTGAACCGCGATTGGAATAGGTGTATAGATCTTTGGAATTATGTGGAATTTTTTTGGAATTCATTAGATAATGCCTCTACATCTGTTGATCCTTCTACTTGGAAATGAAAGTAAAAGTGGAAATAGGTGTACACGATATTAGGTCGCGGTTCATTTTCAATAAAATAAATTTATTGGACAGTCATTTTTCTCCCACTCAAAAACCGACGTTTCAGAGGATCTTCCCTCCTTCTTCGGGGTTTAAAAGGGTTCAATGAAGGTCTTTTTAAACAATGAAGAAGGAGGGAAACGTCGGTTTTTGGGTGGGGAAAAAATGACTGTCCAATAAATTTATTTTATTCGAGAGATTTTTTTTCATTATACTTGGACTGCCTTCCATCACTTCTCAATCTATATATATTTTTTTTAATAATAATGAATAAATAATGAAAAATGTATAATGAAAAATTTACAATAAAAACAAGCTGGCAACAAGGCATTTATTTAATCTAAGAAGTGGGTTAACTTTAGTAATTTTTGACGTTTTTTCGCCTCAGCCATTGTCGCAATCGCTTATTAAGAACTTTTTGTTTTATAAATCTCCCTTTATAATGTACTTTATCTGAAATTTCTATGATAAAATATGTACAAAATCGTATAGTGTTGCCAGATTTGTCAAACGAGCAAGGGATTGGCTAGTAGTGGTACATAAACAGCAAACAGTTTTGGGCTTATGAATTATGAATCCTTATTGTCTGTTCTATATACTCTAGCATTAACTTTTTGCTAGTATTGTGGCGAAAAAACTACATTAAAGAATTTATTTTTCTACATAAATTGATAATATAAAATTATATAGGTTTTTAATTAATTAATTAATCATTTATACTTCATTTTTCGACTTTAATTACCATCCTAACAATTTTTTATTTCTTTGAGTTATCTTAAAAAAAAGTAATTTACTCTTTCAAAAATATTGTGCTTTAATGGGGCTTTTGTTTCTCATTTGTTCCTTCTAACCATCTCTTTTTATCTTGAATCTTGAATAACATTCATAAAATATGTTAGACATAGAAATGAGTAAAGATAATAAAATATTGAAATTGAAGATATAAAAGCGGGAATAATAAACAATTGATATTCTTCCAGCGACGTTTTTCTTTTTTTATTAACCACGGAAACTGAAACGCAGGAGTGGAAAGTTTTTGTTGACGTCAAATTTAAGTTGTTCCTAACAAGTTTTTAAATCCATAGTCTGGAATATTGTTCACGAAATTCTGAATATGTGGGAGCGTAATTTATTTTGCAACCAGAAGTTGATGGGCTGCTGGATGGATAGTTTTGCTAAGGGGTGAGATGGGTGGATGGGTGGTGGCGTAAGTCGATTGAATCAAACGACCCGACAGTAAAAACCACCCCCGAGTTCGGTCCCAAGGAAAATTTTCATGGTTATCGTTTGATTGGCCCCAATAAAAGATCCAAGTTAAATAAAACTATTTCAGATAAATTTATGGTAACAGCTATATTCTCATATTTAAAAGGGGTTGTCGGAGTCCGAATTCACAGCACTTACTTCATCAATTCACATGGGATTTGCATATTTTCTTTTCTTAACAATTTCAACAAATCTTATTTAATTTTTAGTAGGGTATCCTCTATGTATGAAAATTCAATTTAAAATTTTTATATTAATCCGAGATATTTGATTTAAAATTTAAAATACAAATTTTCAAGCGATTTAAAAACGAAATCAGAATCATTGGCGAAAGTTCAGAGGTCGGTTTTCAGTATATAGGGGGGGGGGGGTGAAAAAAAATAATAATTAATAGATTTCGAATTTTATTTAATATTAATACTGGTGGAATAATAATTTATTTGCATTTTTTAAGTTTAGGCCATTCCAATAAACTTGTTTATTCGTTTATGATTTTATTATGATAAATCGGGTTAAAATCTCAATATAATAATTTAAAAAATATATTTTCTACATTTTTGAACCCGAAGTTCTGAAGCTAGAGAGCTTAAAATCTAATCGATTATCACAGTGGGAATAGAAATATTTTGGAAATAAATCGAGTTTTTCTGCAATTAACCGTTTTGAGTTTTCAAGGGTATCGTAATTCGGACACACAGGTAAATAGAAATAATAATTTGAAACGAATTTGGTTCAAAATGCAGACATTTTTAAACACAATGAACAAAAAAAAAAAAAACATCTCCTGTGAATGCAGACAGCTTTCACATCCTTCCTTCGTGGACGTACCAAATCAAATGGTGCCAATTAATCGCGTTATCAATATGTCTTATATTTAGTAACATCGTAAAAATGTTATTTTAAGAAAGAGTTAACACCAATGTATCTTGTTTTCAACCAAAATTTAATCAGATTTTAGTGTTTATATATGATCTTTTAATGTTTATATATGAAATTTCGTTTTGAAATTCTAGTCAATCACACAAATTAACCACTCAAATCACTAAACTTACAAACATACAGGCATTTTCACAAAATATTTAATATCTCTTAAAATATTTTTCAATATTTATATATGCCTTATACATAATAATTTTTTGTAATACTCTATGCCTTTATGATTTGGTTCAAAAGTTTTGAATATTTCAAAAAACTAAGCAAAAAAAAATATTTTTTTCATCCGGGATTACAATACTTTCATTGGCTGAGGTATAGTAAAGTAATACGTTTCCACTTTAGTTTGATTTTACTTTTGCACTAGCTTTTTTCTTAAGTCAAATTCTTTAAAGTTAAGTTAAAATAAATTCAATTGGCACATTTCAAAAAAGAAAAAAAACATTATAAATTAAAAAAAATATTTCATTATTTAAATATTTATATCTGATTAAATCTCCCTTTTTCATCATTGCTGCTGAAAATATTTATCCATCCTTTAAATCAGGGCTGTCCAACCCGTGGCCCGCGGCCCAGCACTGTAATGAGTACGGCCCAACATAAATCATAAATTTCCTTAAAACATTGAGATTTATATATAGAGATATATTTATTCCCTTTTTCGAAATATGAATGTACATTTGTACAATACGTGAAGCTTTTTCAAGAATAAAATTCACTAAAATCAAGATTATAAGCTATATAAGATGAAAAAAATAATTATAGCTTGTTAGTTCTCAGGTTCGACTCCTGGGGGGATGAATACTCTCTGATTTCGCAATTAAAGAATATTTCTACTAAAATCCGAGAATTTGTCCTAAAAAATTAAATTCTTTCTATTTTAAATATACATTGGTTTTTTAACCAGAGCTGATTTTTTGAAAAGCATTCCACAACTATTTTCGAAAAAAAGATGCTCAAATCTTTTGATTTATGTTTTGAAAAAAGGTCGTTTATGAAAAACTTTTTTTTCATTTTAAGCTGAATTTTTTAATTTCCGTTATTGAAGGATGGAGTGAAAAATTTCTTTGCTTATAACATATATTGCGATTCAGAGAGAGGTTTTTGTCTCGAGGGTGTGAGCTGACTGCCCGGATAGCATGTTAGTTCTCAGGTTCGACTCCTGGGGGGATGAATCCCCTCTGATTTCGCAATTAAAGAATATTTCTACTAAAATCCGAGAATTTGTCCTAAAAAATTAAATTCTTTCTATTTTAAAAAATAATTAAGTTTCGAATATTTAAAAATTATTTTTCTTCTCATATAAAATATCTATTATTTCAGTAATTTATATGCTACAAAACTAACCAAGTCCACTATAGTTATCATCCTATACAAGGAATTGGGTTTTTCTAGAACAATCATAATTAATTGATAATTTCTCTCCTGGACTAAAACTTATCTTTCAGATCTTTGCACGTTCTTACATGCTAATAGATAATGGATAGTCCTGGATTATTATGTCCATGACCCTTTTAAAAAATAAATTATCATTCCTCATATCCTTCTTTAATCCCATTCGATTTAAATCTGGGCTGTCAAACCAGTGTCCCAATATAAAGTGATAAAATTTCTTAAAACATTGAGATATATATCTAGATACTGGAAAAGCACAACAATTTATCCTGATAATTTTTTTTCTATAAAATAAGAAATCTGAAAATCTACTGGGAAGTTTTCGAAAAATGAAAATTTTAATTTTAAATTTTGAATCTGGAACTAGATTTCAAGATTTCCGAAAAAATAATCATCATTTTGGTATATTTGGACTCTATTTTCAATAGAAATAAATTTTCTTCTTGCAAACTTTCTGATTGAATGTTCTAGAACATCAATTAGATACCGATCTGAAAGAAAAATTGAATATTGTCTCTTTATTAGAATTTTATATTAATTATCTAGTCAGGAAAAAAATATAAACAAATACTAATACATAATATCACTTTTTGTAAGTATGTAAGTAGGTATGTATTTACCTATACGAGAAGCTATTTTCAAGTATAAAATTTTCGAAAAGTAAAATTATAAGCTCACTATGAGCTAAAAAATAATAAAGTTATTGTTTCTACATTATTAACTATCTTTTTTGAATGACAAATATCAATAGAATTATAATATTTTATCCGTGGTCCAAGACAATTTTTTTTCTTCAAATGTGGCACATGTAAGCCAAACACCCTTGCTTTAAATGGTATAGGATTAGGTTCGGCCGATGCGGAAAGCCCTAGCCCTCATGATCCTGCAGATAATCTTCAAGAAAAGAAACTTGTTCCCTAAACGCTTAGGTGACAGGCTTGTAAAATTATTGCTGTCGGAGCTCTACAAAATGGTTTTGAGCAAACCAAGTTTCTGAATATTTTTCTAAAAGTTTGGCGAAGCATCTTGGGATATTACTCGTGAGTAGATGGTAACTCTTTGCAGCTACTAGATATCTTTGAATTGCCACGCAAAACTCTCATACTTCTCTCCTCTCTAAGTAGACAAACTTCTCAGTCTATTTTTTTACTTTATCCAATGCAAAGCATGGAGAAAGTATTGTAATCGGTCTCGCGGCAAGCGCGACTACCAAGGTCAAGCTTGAGTTGTTTGCCATAAAAGAATTTAGTCTTTTGATTTTAAGTCGATTCTTCCACGTTTTCAGTAGCGGTTGCCATTATTAGTCAAAACATCAAAAATGGAATGCAATAAGGTTATTCCTCTAGTATTAGATAAGAATCGATCGTTATTTTTGATTTTAAGTCGATTACTTTACGTCTTCAGCAATGGTTACCAATAATAATCGAAGGGTCAAAAATCTAATGTAGAATTATTATTCCTCAAGTAATAGATGAGAATCAATCGATATTTTTGATTTTAAGTCGATTCCTCCATGTCTTCAGCAATGGTTACCAATAATAACCGAAATGTCAAAAATCCAATGTAGAATTGTTATTCCTCGACTGTTAAATGAGAATCGATCATTATTTTTGAATTAAAGTCAACATGAACTGCAGATTGCAAGTGATATCTGATTAATAATAAAGGAATAAACATATTAATATTTCAAATGAATTTGGATAAAGTTTAGCAACGATCCGTTGCAGTTTATTTTATAAATCGAATCAGAGAAAGTACAATGTCAACAATTATAACTGTTTTACTGTAGAGATTTTTCATATATTATTATTGTTTTTATTAAAGGTTAGATTTACTTGGTTAACCTAATATTCAAAATAATAATTGCTCGTCACGTGCTGTCATAATGCTTACTAATAAGAGAACTTGAAAGCAGCGAGAAGGAGACGGACAGACAGACAGACCTGCTGCTGATGAGATCGTCAAACTAGAACTCCTGGTTACGACGCTGGCATAAAATAACTAATGGAGTAAAGCGAAACGCAATCTATAATAAAACATTTTCCTTCACGAATACAATAAGGAATATATATGATGATATTAAGTTTAATATTAGTTTGATTTCTCTTAATATTTGACGTTTGTTCGTTGTTTCATTAAATAAATACAATTTAATTTAAAAGTTTTTATAAATTTTTAAACAGTAACGGTTAGCTCTATCTCGTTAATCATCCTCAGTAGATTCTACTAATAATTATAATGATGAAAATTTTTAACTATAAGAATTAAAATTCATAAAGAGAAATCACTGATGTTGTCCTCTGTTCTCAAATAAACATATTATACATATGTATATATAACAAATATAAATATGTACATATGTACCATATAATTTAATTGTTTGAGACTATAGTTTCGAAGGTTTGACCTTCATCATCCGTCTTTTTAATTAGTAATATTTTATCTGTCATCTCCCATGGGATCAATTACCAGAATGGATAAAAAAATTCGTTTTGTTGCAATAGTAAGTTAGCCACATAAACTATAGCTTGCTATAACAACAAAAGGAATTTTCTATATCCATTCTGGTAATTGACCCCATGGGAAATAACGGATAAAATATCTCTAAACAAACCTTTGAAATTATAGTCTCAAACAAATAAATTATAAATGTACATACTTATATTTGGTATATATATATGGTATATACGTTATTTGCATCAAGGAGGGGGAAACCCCATTAATTTCTATTTATAGAACAACAACTCTGCTACTCTCGACAAAATAAAATATTTTCAATTAAAAAAAAAACACTTTTTAAAGAACCTTCCTCAAATTTTAGTGATTTGGCAATTTTTTAGTCAGCGAGCCGTAACTTGTGTTAAAATGGATTTGTATGAATATGATTTTACTCGATACTATAATTATACTCGATCCTTATTCGTGACGAGAATTGTCTGAAATGAGGAGAAAAACAATTTTCAAGCATCATTGTTTTTCTGTTTGTCTCTATGCTGTCAATTATTTATTTATTATTTATTTATTTACCTTTGTCAATGATTGAAGGTTGAAGAAAGTTCGTTTTTCTGTTGAAACGTCGGTATTACCAACATAATGAACTGGTTAGATTTTGGCTTTTTTAAGGGTTGAGAACTTCCAATTTCTAATGAGCTAGGCTTGAACCTGGGCATCCCGAAAACTACAATTTGGGCTCTTTTATTTCGAATTTAAAAAGCAGAAAATCAGAAAAAATCGAATCCCAATGCACTGAGTCTAGAAACTATTTTAACTAGAAAGTTGGAATTTCACACAAAAGTATAGGTATTAGGCTGGCCCTTCGTGCAAAGCTTTAGCTTTCTAATATAAACGGTCTATAAACAAGAAATTGTCTTTCTCCTTCAATTTAAATGAGAAAATTTATTTAATTGTTAAAGTCTTAGATATTTTTATTGCTAAATAAAATATGAAATAATGTTTTTAAATATCTTTATTCGTTCATGATACTTGTTTGAAAATATTATAAGAAATTTTGATTATTTATTGTCTTCTTACTTCGGCATGCATATAAATGGAATATTCCAAGAGGGTAGGTGGATAATTGGTGGTTATTTTTCTCCAAGTTTACGAGTGTTTATAAGAAATTTTATTAAAAGTTGTAGCAAGATACGGTTATGACTCAAATCAGGTTATATAAGCAACAAGCGGAGCTAACGTCTTGGTAATTAATAGCAAAATTATCCGAGCTTGGGTCTCTTTCGTATTTCTCTTTAATTTGCGCATAATAGCAGACATGCTCTTAATATTGAATATCCTTGTATGATTATATTTCTGATCTCTTAGGAATTCGAGTGATTTAAGTTGCGCGGCAGCCGGCATACAAAGGAGGGTGTATCTTGAAACAGTCTTAGCGAGATAAGGAACAATTATACCGACTCAGTTTAACATTTTATCTGCGATATTATGCAAATGAAGAAGAAGAAGGCAGAGCAAATTGCTGGCCCGGCGCCCGCCTCGAATATGCCGGCAAAGCAAAGCAACTGGCGGCCTTAACTTAACCCCAACCCCCGGCCCGAATTAAAATCAAGTCAACTTAATAATAAAGATGTTTGAAATGTTGAGCATTCGCCGTAAGAAATTAAGCCAACTTGAAGAAGAAGAGGTAAGGAAGAGCCGAGGCAGCGAGCGCATACCAAATGAGCTTTCTCATTCCTTCCTTTCATTCAATCCAATTGGAAAAATAAGAAAATTGATTTTTTTCTTTTTTTATATCACGACGAGTTTAATATGGCAAATGATGACGTAATCAAACTGCCTTCGCGCTCTCTCTCTCTCATTCCCTATGGTTTTGTAAATCAAGCAAACCTTGCATTTTGCATGAAATTCAATTACAAATATTGAATACGATACAGAGGATTCCCAGTGGCACATCATTATCTCTCTCGATGAATCGTTCCATTCTGCCAGGCCTCCTGATCATATCGCAATATTCCTCGATGGCGTAAACGAGTTAAAAACAGCAACAGTTTTTCTTTTTTCACCACAATTAATTTTCCAATTGTAATTGAAGATAATGTTATTTGGCCCGAGTTCATTTCTCATCTACAAGCTAATGTCTTGCGAAAAATAAAATAAAATAAAATAAAAAATGTTTAATGTTGGAAATCAGAAAAAATACTTTTTTTCAAAATAATTATAAAAAATTTATAAATAATGAAAGAGAGGAATTCAGCCAGTAAAGGAAGCCTCTGTTGAATAAAAACTTCCAATTGTAGAAAACAGTTTCGGATTATATATATATATATATATATATATATATATATATATATATATATATACATATATAATCCTTAGTGTGTATGTGCGTGATCGACCCACGCCTAAACCACTGAACGTATCAAAACCATATTCACACCATATGTTTGTTTAGTGCTCCGGATGGTTTATCTAAATTTTGGGCCAAATCAATTTGATTTCACACGATTTTAAATTAATTATTTTCAGGTAGAAGAATTCCAATCTTGGGGTTTTAAAAAAGGTTTCTCTTTTATTTTGTACCCAGGCAGACAATGGGTTTGGGTTAATTCATTGTTCTCAAAGGCCTTGAAGAAGTATTATGATTATATTAGAGATATATTTTGTTTTCCCTAAATTTTAGAATTAAAATGTTTCACAGAAATAAACCATTCTCTCTTAAGTAAAAAGGAAAATTTATATTTTTAAATGTGATTATTTTATTGTTATTAGTTGGCTAACCTGAGCCTGTCGGAAAGAAACATTCCAAATCTTAATCAATGTTTCTTATTATAAGTACATTTCCCAGTATCCCAGTGGATTCAAACCATTTTTTAAGGTAATGTTCTTTATGGCATTATTTAGTTAATTTTAAATTAAGGATTTTTCTTTAAAAAGTTCTATATATTTCTATGAAATTTTTTAAAAAAAGTTACAACAAACCATTTTTTAAGGTAATGTTCTATATTGCATTATTTAGTTAGTTGAATTTTAAATTAAGTATTTTTCTTCTAAAAGTTCTATATATTTCTAAGAAATTTTTTCAAAAAGTTCATTAAAAACAAAAAAATGACTCCTTTTAAGTTGAAATATCTTTATTCTTATCAATTAATCATATCAATCAATCTATTTGAATTTATAATTTTTTTTATTCAGTCTTACACTTTCTTTTAATTGAAAAGTTTTATCCAATGATATAATATTAATATAATTTATATAAATACATAGATATATCCAATATCAATATAATTTTTATTATTAATATTATATATACAAATTACGTAGAATTATCTTTTATCTACGATGTTCAGTACATTTTAAACAAATTTAAACCATCACAAATTTTGAATCCATGAATTTCATTGTTCTAAACATTAATTACTATTGAAGAGCCTTATATATTCGAACGGAGGAATATATATGTAAGTGTTCCCTCCTAAATTCAAAAAATTAATTAATAGCCCTAATGAAAATGTGTTAAGATCATTGTCTAAATTTAAATAAAAATGTAATAGATGAAATTTTTATATAATAAATTTAGTTATTCGTTAAATTGAAGGGTTGGTTTTGTCACAAATATAGTAAAACAATAATTTTAATAGCTATTTGAATTATTTAATTGATAACTATACAGTTTCGGTCACCACTGGTCGACCATCCTCAGTAGTTCTAAAATTGAAATGAAACATTTATTTACATTTTTTCTTTTTATAGAGAATTATATAAAACAAAATTTTTTTACAATAATTTGAAATCATACATACATCTCGTTCAAGAACCGGAATTTGTCATTTCACATGAAACATTCATTCTTAAATCTTCAATACTTTAGTTACACAAATTTAGATAATTTAGTCTTCACATATGAAAAAGAAATAAACAATAACATCAGTTTTTTGGATATTAAAATTGTCAGAGTTGAGGAACGGTTGAGGACGGACCTGTATGTGAAAGATTCAAAAACAAATAGAATGTTGAACTTTAAATCAATACAGCCACTTCAGCATAAGATTAGTTTAATATATGGAGAAATAGGTAGATTGGATAGAATATGTGATGAGAGCTACAGAGACATAAGATTGATTGATTTGCAAAAGAAATGTGAAAGCAATGGATATTCGAAACAAATTTTCAATAAAGTTCTAACTAAATATAGAAAAAATAAATTAGTAACGGAAGTGATTAAAAAAGAAGATAAAATTATTAAAGGCTCCATCCCATATATTCATGATTTATCTGCGAAAATCTTGAGAATTCTGAATAATAATGACATAAAATTAGTACACAGTGTTGGCAGGCCACTCATGAACATATTCAATAATAAGACTCATCTTGAAAAACTTGATAAAATGGGGGTTATTTATGAGATGGTCTGTGATACATGTAAATAAGATAAAAAAACACACAAATATATAGGTGAGACTTCAAGACATTTGAGACAAAGAATTAAAGAACATATTTCATCGATTAATGGAAATAAATTGGTCTCCGCGTTATCCATTCATGCTATTGACAACGAACATAGTTTCGATTTTGAAGGAGTAAAGATACTAGATTATGAGAAAAATTGGACCAAGAGAAAAATAAAAGAATCTCTTTATATATTGAAGGATATCGATAATTGTGTAAATTTCAAAATGGATTCGGAAAACATATCAGAATGCTACAGTCTCATTGTGTCATTGTTGTGAGAGTATTGATTTGATTTAGTATGTTGATTAAACAGGTATTGATTTTATAAGAAAAATGTAATAGGGAGATGTGTATTTTGATATTTCATTAATAAAAAATAAAAAATAAAGAATGAATTAACTTATAATGTGTTTCTAGAATGGATTATTTATAATGGGTTTTTTAATTGTATAATAATTGACTATGCAATGAGATAATTAGAAAAAAATAAAATTGAAAATAATATTTAATATAATCATTAATTCAAAATAGTTTCTAGTTCAGTGATAAACGTTTTTATAAATTGTTGCTATATATATATGTATGTGTGTGATTGTAATGAATTGTGTGATGTATCTATATTGAAGATTTAAGAATGAATGTTTCATGTGAAATGACAAATTCCGGTTCTTGAACGAGATGTATGTATGATTTCAAATTATTGTAAAAAAATTTTGTGTTATATAATTCTCTATAAAAAGAAAAAATGTAAATAAATGTTTCATTTCAATTTTAGAACTACTGAGGATGGTCGACCAGTGGTGACCGAAACTGTATAGTTATCAATTAAATAATTCAAATAGTTATTAAAATTATTGTTTTATTATATTTGTGACAAAACCAACCCTTCAATTTAACGAAAAATTTAAATCAAGTCACTTAAGTTCTGGAAGAAATTTAATAAATTTAGTTAGTACCTAAATATCAATTTTTTGTTAAATATGCTCAAAATAAATAATATCTATAATCTATAAAAAATATTTTTTATTTTGCTTTCGCAATGAGTTAAATTATTTCTTGGAGCTGATTTTTAATTAATAAAATATATTTAATTAAAATACAGTTGAACAAAATTATATTGCAAACAAACTTTTGGACGTCTCGAGACGCTGCCCGTCAGGGCCACCAGCCCGGAGGGCTAAGGTGGAGAGGGCGTGTCGGAGGCTTTTTGTGGAGCGAAATGCCATGGTTTCGCTCAATTTTTTTAATCAAAATAGTTTCAGCCGTTTTTTAGATATTTCGAAAAAAAGCAGGAAAAAAACACTTTTTTTCATGTTCGATTACAATACTTGACCATACCCTGTATGGTAAAGTAAAAAATTTAATTGTGTAAGATTTAAATAAAAATTCAAATTCGATCATCTTTATTACATTTGTTTAAAGTTTCAAAAATCGAAGCCAAACAGAAAAAACGTTCTTTCGTGTCTGAGAAAATAAAAAACTTGTTCATGTTGGCTAAAAATATATTTATTTATTTAAAATATAATATTTATTTTTATAAATCTTAAACTGTTATTAAATAGTGTGCAATTGTTCTGTTTCCCAAGTAGTTAGCATAATCAAGTGGAGTCATTCCGTTATTATTTTTTATTGTTTTGTCCGCCCCCCTTTGAATTAATAATTTTACAACATCCAATTGATTTCCACCAACTGCATAATGAAGGGGTGTAGATCTATCAGTATTTTGGTGATGGCGGGCCCTTTGTCCAATAGCAAATTCACAATAGGGGTATGGCCCCAAAAACATGCCACTATTAGAGGAGTAGTATTATATTTATCCTTTGGATCTACTTGTGCTGATTTAGATATTAAATATTTGGCTACTTCTAAATGGTCATGCTTGGATGCATAATGAAGGGCGTGTAATTTGAAGATCCTCCTGTTTTATTTAAATTTGATCGATTTTGGGTGAAATAATATTTCATCCCCGCGAGGGATCCTTCTCTTGCGGCTTCCCAAATATTATCTGTCCCATCCTTATCAATCGGTCCTTCTTCTCTATTTACTTCATCCATCTAAAAATAAATAAATTGAAAATAGATTATACAAGAATAAATTGATTTATAGATAAATAAATAAGTATTTAATTATTATTATATTGATTACAAACTAAAATTCCCACCTGCAATTCTTTAAAGAATAGTTCACTTACCATTTTATAAATAGCCATTTCTCTTACAGCTCAGTAGTTTTCCTGAACAATATTTCATGAAGATTTCACCCAAGCTTTCAGACATATATTTATTAATTAATTTGAATACAATTAGTTAAAGGTATTAACTCAAAGAGGATAGGAGTATGTATGGTCCTTGTAATAACTATAATAAGAGAATACTCACTTGACACAGCATTTAAAAGGTGAATATCTCTTATCTATGATATCTTTTATCTCTGATAGAATCACCTTTGGAAATAATCTTTGGCCAAGGACAGGGCACCCTGTCTTGCCAAGAGAGATAATTTTAATTTTAGATTGATATTTTTTTTTTTTTTTTTTTTTGAACGTTTTAAGGTTGTTATTTTTTTTTTATTTATATAAAAGTTTTTATTTATTAAAATTTCGATTATTTGCTCAAAGAATTGGAGATTTCCGTTATTTTGTCATTGATCATATTATCAGAACTTGACTAAATTAATATGGTCCCACCCCTAAGGTATCCCCTTTCCAATAAAAAAAGAATCATTAAAATCAGACCATAAACAAAGAAGTTATGCTTGAACATACATAACAAAAAAAGGTCCAATATCATTGACAAAAGGTAAATCTGATTAGCAGGCACTTACATCTGATTGGACATCCCAGTCTTTTACCCTTTGCCAACGGTTAAAAAGAGTTTGCCAGCCGGCATACAACATATAGACACACCGAGAGATAAATAAAGTAAGAAGCATGGTTAAAATGTTTTTCTGCACGTGTCAGACATTTTTAAGTTCAAAGACCAAGACAAATAAATTAATTGCAATGGGTTGCTGGGGATATCAGCCAAAGCGGGATGAACCTGGTTGAATAAAACTCCCAGATTAAGACGTTTCGCCCTGAATTTTATTGGGCCATCCTCAGTTATTGGGAATAATATACATATTACAATAAGCACATGTGATTGAACCTTGTTATGCCAACGATATGAATTTTAGCTTCATGTATAGTAGTTTATATCTTGCTTGCGCCCAAGGTTCAGAGATGAATATAAAATTCTTATTGTTGACAAAACTAGGTTCGATCACATGTGCGTATTGTAATATGTGTTTAATTCCCAATAACTAAGAATGGTTCAATAAAAATTTAGAAAAACAAAATTATAATTTATTGATGTACTCGGGCAAGACCGATTTAATATTATTATCATTGAAGGAGACACACTCTTTTATTGCCTCCTTCAATATATAAAAGATTCTGCTACCCTCGGCAAAAAAACTTTCAATTTATTGTTATCATTGTTTGTCATTGTTCAGCTCTGAAGATGGCTACAACCAATATCCGAAACGTTAGCGGGAGTTCGTAAATAAAAAGAAATAAGATTTAGGCCGAAACGTCTTATTCTGGGATTTTTATTGAATCCGGTGCCATCCTTTGGCTGATATCTCCAGCAACCCACTGCAATTACATCACAGTCACGATTTCCAACAATAAATTAATTAATTACAAGAGCGACCTGGAATGTAGGCGAAACCTGCTTCGGCGCACCGACGATATACCCTTTAAAATTAAAATTAAATTTTTCTTAGAATGGCAATATAATATAACATTTACGTCCACTTTGATAAGATATTCATCCCAATTTCTTTGCAGAGTAGATAAGAAGGCAATAGCAAATGTTCCCTGCCGACTTTTCACCCAAACGCCTTTCCCGTATCGGTTGACAAACTTGGAATCCTTTTCCCCGAGCGAAGTGATTATTCGGTCGGGCAGTAAGCCGTTTAATTCCCTCGACCGCCGTCACGTCTGATAACCACAACGAGCGAGACTCGGTTCAATTGAGCGTCCCGAAATCTTTTCCTCATCAAGAGTTCTTGTCCGAATTGTCGGCTTAAATCGGATTCGCCGCCAACCAGATTCTCAACGGGAGAAGACTCGTTCAGAATGCCAAACAACCTCACCCCCGATCACCCAACCAACTCGAATTCTTTCCGTTTCTTACTGGTTTTCAATATTTCTCTCCCATTAGAATCGCTTCGTGTTATCACTTAATATATTATCAATGCACTCGGGTGATAAGAACTCACGATCCATGCTCAATGACGCATACTTAATTCGCTCTACGGGAGAACTTTTCTCTTTCGCTTTCAATTAACACTCGTCCCGAGAAGCCATCTTTTTCCGATACTTGTCGTCAATTGCCTTCCTCGATATCATTTAAAAAACATTTAGTATCAAATTGATTTTCATCTAATAAAATGCAATTTCAAAAAGTTATTCCCTTTTTCATTTTATTTTCTCCAATATTAAGAAAGGATAAATCAAAGATTTTGAAATTTTCCATTTATTTGTACTATTATTTAATATAAAATTTTTTAGGATATGAGTTTTTTATAATTCAAAAAAATGATGTCATTTGAAAAGTTCACCTCATTATGAATAAATTTTTTTCAAGAATCTAAGACATTAACATTTTCAAAAAAAATTTCGAAAATTCCAAAATCTCAAAAGGACAATTATCTAAGATGTTAACGATATTATTTTTTATATGTCAGACGGATCTGCCCCTCAGGAGTCGAACCCAAGCGCCAACCGGGAAGATGGCCTTTCCATAGAGACGAGATCCCTTCGACATATAGTATAGTTATAAATTAAGCAAATAAATCTCAGATAGATTTATTAGAAATAAAAAGTAGAATTTTGCTGTTAACTGAATATAAATTTCAGTATATATTTATATATATTTCAGTATAATATTAATATTTAATATAGGTTTTAATGATGTGAGTTTTTTTACAATTCTTATTTAATACTACTTCTCATATTTCTTATTTCATGTATTAACTCAATAGCTTGATTTTTATTTAATTATCATTACTATTTTATGAAAATAAAATACATGCTTTATCCGTCTATTTAAATAGTCATTTAAAATGGTTATCACTATTTTTACTAGAGTGGTATTTAGAGAAATTCTTGTTGAGTTATGGGAAACTACTTCCTTAATTACACTACTTGCCATTTGCAACCATTCACAAATTTGCTTAGCTACTTAATAGTAATCGGAGCTAATTAAAGATAATACACTTTCTTTTAGGAAATTAAAATAACAAAATTCTTCTTCTTTAGTGTTTTTTAATATGTGGAATATCTAGGGCGCCAGAGCAGAATATATCAAAGTTTTATACATAAATTTCACCATTGCTGCCTAACCCTTGAGCTACACAAATTTACATAATGATATTTATTGAAGAAGATTTAATTTACAACGGAAAGTTATTGTGAGTGAAATGTTTAAAATCAATAGTTTACAAGTTAAAAGATTTTGCAAAATTGTAAAGTGAAATCAATAACAAATAATGTCTCTGATGGCCTACACATCCTCTTGATATAACAGAACAAAAGAATTATAAATGAAATAGAAATATATCTTTTTTTTATCGATTTCATCTATCTGGAGGTTCACTGTACATTTTTAACATAAGAAAATAGCATTTTGATTAAGAAATTTGTGGTTTAAATGAAATTGTATAAAAAGATTCAATTTCTTCTCTCCGGGAGCGAATCAACCAAAAATGCCATAAAGTTTTATTTTTGTTCTCATTAAATATTAAATTAAATCTATTGAAATTTTATATGTGTGTGTTATTTTATTTTATTTTGTATAACAAATAATTATTATTAAGAAATTTTCATTTTTTTGGGTAGTTTATTTGAAGCTTAATTAAAAAAAATGCTAATTACTCCTTTGAAATAATTTTTAAAAATATGAAATTAATTAGATATTATAAAACAATTAATAATTAATACTTTAATTTAATTTTGAACGAAATCGATTCAGTACTTTTTGAGAAAATTGTCAAAAATCCCGAAAACCATCTATGGCCGTTTTAGAAACATTTTAGAATTCACCTCGATGTCA
Organism: Forficula auricularia; assembly: GCA_024734495.1. Lineage (NCBI taxonomy): Eukaryota > Metazoa > Arthropoda > Insecta > Dermaptera > Forficulidae > Forficula > Forficula auricularia. The sequence continues at coordinate 2,611,036 of JALMQS010000063.1, read as the reverse complement.
CAAGTCAATGTTTCGTTTCAAATGACTTTTTTAACTTTTTTCAAAGGCATCCCGTGCTTTCAAAAAAGATAGTTTTTTTAGACGGTTTTCGGCGTTTTGACCATTTTCTCAAAAAGTACTTAATCGATTTCGTTCAAAATTAAATTAGATATTTAATAGTTAATTGGTTTATATTATCTATTAATTACATAATTATAAAAAAATTCAACCGAGTTTTAGCGTTTTTTCAAATTGGACTTCAAATAAACTACCCTTTAAAATTCAAATTTCTTAATACTAATTATTTGATATAAAATATCAATAAAAATAACACATTTATATGAAATTTCAATAGATTAAGTTTAATATGTAATGAGAAAAATAAATAAAACTTTTTGCCATTTCTAGTTAATTTGCTCCCGGAGAGAGAAATTGAATCTTTTCATAGATTTTCTTTTAAACCATAAAATTCTTAATCAAAATGGTATTTTCTTATATTAGACAATGTACTGTGAACCTCAAAATAGTCGTCTATCGATATAAAAGATATATTTCTTTCTTATTTATAATTCTTTTGGTCTGTTATATCGAGAAGCTGGGTCGCAACCCGGCCAGCATAGCTGCCCCTCATGAGCGGAGACATTTGTTATGGATTCAAGAAGTCCATTCATTCCACAATATTTATATATTTTTTAACATTATAATTTAATTAATATATTTAAATGTACGATTATATAATATAATAAATAAATAAATAAAATAATTTAAGAAAAAATTTATATTATATTCAAAAAGCCTTGGGCTGGCAACCACGGACCCAACAAGACTCAGAGGGCAGAGCAAAGCTATATTATCGTATGGTATTATTAGTTTTAAATAAATAATTTTAGTATTAAATAATTAAAAGCGTTAATAAAAATTATTTTTTATTTTATTATAAAAGAAAGGTACCTATTAATCAGAGAAAAATAAAATTGATAAAATACATCTCTTTCTTATTTATAATTCTAATTGAGAGAAGTTTTTTGGGAGCAGAGACAGTCCCCTCCGATAACATACATTATTTGTTATGGATTTTTTTCTGATTATTACTATGAATTGTTCTAGTTCCAAATTTGTATTCGAATTTTAACTCACTTTTTATTATCGGATCGAGCTAAAATCGTTCTTACATATTTAGTTCCTGATACACAAACCAACCAACCAAAATGGAGAGGAGGGTCAAATATACATATTCTAAGCCATTGGACCAACATGAACCAAATTTCGTACACTTATTATGTGGTCCTCTAGAAGACTAGAAATGCAAAAACCAACTACCCAAAATGGGGAGGAGGTCATGAATGAAAATTATAAGCTTAATCAAATTTTGTATACTTGATCTGTGGACGCCTAGAATACTAGAAATTCAAAAGCCAACGACTCAAAATTGGGGGAGGGTAAACAATTTCAAAAGTTGTTTCCAATACATACGTATGTTCGTTGATAACAATTCGTTATTTCACTTTCAAAAATATGAATCAACTTATTTTATAGAACTTTAATGAGATAAACAATTAACATTTATTTATTATAAATCGTATGAAATAAAACAACCCAATTCGAACAAAACCAAGCTAAATTACTGGGCCGAGTTTTTTAAAACTGTAAATACAATGTTTCTTTATGATTACTGGCATGTCAGAGGGGTGGGGGGGGGGCAAGAGGGGCTCCCGGGGGCCTCTCATAATACCTAACTGAATTTGTTAATGTTGAAGCGCGCAAAGTTTCTCTGAAATAAATTAATGTTATAATTTAATAAATTTAATAAATATAAAATAAAATTATTTTTATTTTTTTGTTCAGAAGTTATTTTGAATTTTGTAGATCGCCAAAAATATTAGTTATCCCTGGTCTCACATTTTCTCAGAATTGTCCTGAATGAGTGTGTTTCGCATGCTAGTTTATATTTATATTATCCTAATATATAAAATTCTTATGTATATTGAGAGATATACTACAAATAAGAGAGAAGAATTATTTTATTAAAAATGTATTCTTTCTATATAATACTAATGTAAATATAAACAGTTTTTAACTTCATGACATTCGATCTATTGAGAAATATACAAATACCAGCAGCGAGACCCTCCCCGCCTCCCCGAAGTCTACGTTCTTCAAATGTTACCATTGGTATTTTATAAATTCCTTCTCCACGACCATTGCAATATTTATTACCTTTTAGGGCATCATTTAAAAATTAAAACTGGAAGTGCTGCTCTTGTCACAATTAACATATTCAATGATTCAATAAATTATTTAATCATTCATATTTATTCACTAGTTTCGGTCTTCATTGGGTGACCGTCTTCAATAGTAAATAATGTCATTTTAGTTTTTAGAGATTCCTATGTAAACAAGGAATTTTCATTTCTTTTCATAGATATTCCACTCATTAATTCATCTATCTGTCTGTTTGCTGTAGTTCACAAGCTAACACTGATACAAACTTGAAATATACAAGTTATATGTATTAATTTTAAAATTTTAATCAACTGGTTATTTTTGGAAGGGACGAATTTTTTAAGGGTTTAAAAAAAATTACATGGCTTGTGTGCTATCCCTGTAAAGAATTATTATTAATTTTCTTTTTAGTTTTAAAATGACGATATAAGAGCAGGCATGTAGTCTGTAGTCCGGGATACTAAATTTTATTACACGGTTTATATTAGCTTCACCTGTCTGTATGTATGTATGTATCTATGTATCAATGTGACTTTTGTTCTGTTGAATTCCGCAAACATTTCTCTATAAAAACAATTGTTTACCTACTCAATTTAAATGAAATTATATAAAAATAATAAAAATAAATACAAGCCTGCTAATCAAGTAGACCTGGGTTCGAATCCGACTCGAGGTAACCGGCTAAAAATCTGATCCCTACATAGAAGACATAATTTCATAATAGTATCGTAAATTGGCTGATGGCTAGAAGGGCCGAAAAGCCAAAAAATAAATAAATACATTTCATTATGTTAAATTCCTCAAACTTTTCTCTATAAAAATAATTAAGACTAAAAAGGAAAAAAAAATATATTTAAAAAAAACTAAAAAACACGCTTCTAATAAAAATAAAAACCGACTTCAAAAAAATTAAATGCAACAAATAAAATAATAAGAACTCAAAAATCAAATAAAATGCACTAAAAGGTATAAACTAATTATCTAATTTAGTTAGAACTAAACGACTGAATATTTACATTAAATCTCTTTTGAAGTCGATGCTAAACAAACTATATAAGCGAGCTTACCCGCGTACTAAGTAAGATCCGTCGAGTTCGATTGATAAAATGTATATTGTGATTTCATATAAAAATTTCATCGTTTAGATGTAAATAAATTAGATAATTATTTTATACCTTTTAGTGCATTTTATTTGATTTTTGAGTTCTTATTATTTTATTTGTTGCATTTATTTTTTTCAAGTCGGTTTTATTTTTTTATAAAAATTAGTTTTATTTTTCTCTTTTTTAGTGATGTTATTAATAATGAATTAATATAATACCTTGTATGCATCTCGTAAGAGAAAGCGTTGGGCAAATGAATCAGAAAATGATAATAAAATTTAATTCATAAATAGAGAAATTCTCTCGAAACGTTTGCGGGTTTTAAATGAATGTTTTAAGATTTTATTTATTATAATTTCGATTATTTGCTCATAAGAATTGGAGATTTACGTTATTTCGTCATTGATCATATCATCCGAACTTGACCAAATTAATATGGAATCACCCCTAAGGTACCCTCTTTCCAATAAAAAAAGAATCGGTCGATAAACAAAGAAGTTATGCCTGAACATACATATCAAAAAAGGTACAATACAAATGAATAAAAGGGACCAATCGGGCAGTAGACTGAACCCAAGCAAAAAAATCATCGAAATCGGTCATAATTGGCGGTAGAAATAAGGTAAGATAGCCACAGAAAAATTCAGTCGAATTGATAACCTCCTCCTTTTTTGAAGTCGATTAAAAAGTACAAAATAATGTAATACTTAATCAAAAAGCGTGGGGCACTTTGTCGAAATTCATTAAAAGTACATTTTTCTGCGCCCCACACTTTTTGGTAAACTATTAGATTATTTTGTTTTTATTAGAAACGTGGTTTTTTAGTTTTTTTTTTTGAAATATAATTTATACATTATACCTAAGTTATTTTGTCCATAAACAGCATTTAAAATGTTTCTCTCATATTTATTAACGAGAAAACTTTTTATACCTTAAATGAAAATTTAAAAAAAGCAAATACGTGAATCTGAGTACGGGAAAACATTTCTCCAGTTCTGGCACGTCTTGACCTGGCCAGTCATATCCATGGCCCCACATGAAATTTCTGGCCCGGGATCCAAAATCTGAAGTGGGCCCCTTATTATGAAATAACTATGTGTTTTTTATGAAGTGGAAAAAGTTGGTTACCCTACGTATTTATTTTTTTCTAACATACCCCGGGACCGACAGGTGCACTTGGATCCCCCCCTTGCGGGGAGCCATGCTCATATCTGTTTATAATAAAATTTAAAGAATAAAATAATTAAAATCTAAAAGTAAAAGAGAGCATTAACAAGAGCAGTTACTTGTAAATAATTATTGCTCGTCTCTGCATTTAAGTATATTTCAAATGAAAATAAACTTTGATTGTCCTGGGATCTGTAGACGATTGTTCATTGGTATGGATCGTATTTTCGCATTATTAACTTATTAAACTTGAACCATTACCGGTTCATCGTTTTGCATGTTGATCTATTTTAATGGAAATTCTCATTCTCTAGAATATTATTTGAAAAACAATATCAAAATGAATTTTTGCCAAGCTACCTTCCTGATTGCGAATGAAAAGTGAATTAGAATGATGAAAAAGGGAGTTAGTATTTCTAGTAGAATAAATATTAAATACTATTTAAGATTGCAGGACAGTTAGTGAATATCCGAATTGAGTTGGGATTGTTCATTTGGAGAGGGTGGCTTGCTTAATGATGGGGACAAACTGGCTGGGTTGCACCCCATCCATCCCACCCAACCCGGGGACTCAAGGCTCATCACACCCAGAGAGAGAGAGAAAGTGAAGCTTAGGCTCCCGGGGCGGTTTTCCCGCCCAGGTAAATTCAATTGCGGTTTAATATCCCGCTTTTAAATTATTTATTCATGAACACGATAACATATTTTGCATTTCCAATCATCGGGTGCCTTGTTCCCCATTTAGTGCAAACCTGCCAAACGCTCTGCGACAGTGATTACCCTTTAAGTGCTTTGAATATAAAGCATTCGCTTCGCACCAAGCCCATTCCCATCGAGGCAACGGAACCTCACTCCCACAACCCCTGTGGCAGCCAACCAGCCCTCCGAGACTGTTGCTTGTTGATTCGATCGCCAGGCAGGCTTTTCTTTCCAAGCACAACTTAATTCGATATTACGGTAGATAAACAAAAAATAAACAACGCCAACCCCTTCGAGCGCCCACATACTAACAACTAAAAAATCTTTCAATTAAAAAAAGATATTTAAAAAGTTTTAAAAATACGATTTTATTATACTTTAACTAATAAATGGAAAATAGTTTTTCTTTAATACGCCAAAAATTGAGATGAACATTAACTAATTATAAAAGCTTGGGCGTTGACTTTTATTAATTTTAGGTTAAAAAAACTCATGCGATTATTTATCTCACTAATACTATATATAAGAGCCTAGATTAATTTGTAACAACGCTAAGAGAATTTTCTTTAAAAAAATCACCTTCTTGCCTAGAATCGAACCGACGAACTCTTGAACTAAGGGCATCAGCTCTAGCCATTAGACCAATGCAACATTAATATTTATATCTTGATTTCTCTTACTAAAACTATATATTTTTGATTTAGACTTTGTGTCGAGATATTGTATTCATTTGAACTCGAATGAAAATGATAAAAACACCAATAGATTTTAAATTAAGAAACATTAAATATATATTAATTAACGAGACAAATTTGAAATATAATTGTCAGCTCGGATTTTAAAACTGATGGCTCCAATCGATTTTCATTAACCAGGCAAATTTGAAATATAATTGTAATTTGGACTCGAATTTTGAAATGAAATACTCCAATTCCAGGGCACCAGCCGTCGTACTTTAATAATAGAAATAATTGTATGTTTCTATATTTTCTATTAACCTCGAAAACGACTCTAAGAATTTCGATGAAACCAACTTTAGTAACCATTTAAGAAGGAAAGATGGCTGTCCAAAAATGTATAAATTAGGAAAGAGAGCAATTCAGCCAGTAAAGGAAGCCTCTGTCGAATAAAAACTCCCAATTGTAGAAAACAGTTTCGGTTTTAATTATATAAAGCCATCTTCAGTTCTAATGAGCTTTAATGAGCATAAAATGTAAGAATATCAATATCTATAATATATAAATAAAATAATAATTGGTTCTTACAATTTTTGCAAACTCAATACACTACTTATATAAGTAGTGAGGATACCAAGATCGATGTACATATTTTATATGTTATTTATAATTTTGTGTTTAATAATAGGTAAAGTCTGTCTGCAATCGATGTATTGAGTTTGCAAATATTTAAGAACCAATTATTATTTTATTTATATATTATAAATATTGATATTTTACATTTTATGCTCATTAAAAGCTCATTAGAACTGAAGATGGCATTATATAATTAAAACCAAAACTGTTTTCTACAATTGGGAGTTTTTATTCGACAGAGACTCCTTTACCTCGAGAGGTGAACCGCGATTGGAATTAGGTGTACACCGTCTTTGGAATTATTTTGAAATTCATTAGATAATGCCCCTTCATCTATTATCTTCTAATTGGAAATTAAAGTGGAAGTGGAAGTAGGTGTACACGATATAAGGTCGCGGTTCACCCCTCGCTTTACCTACTGGCTGAATTTCTCTCTTTCCTAATTTATAAAGTTATTAACCATTTTTGAGAACTATAATAGCTCGAACTCGACTTTGGGCTAACTCATTTAATAATAATTAGATTGGAAGATATATGATATTTATTATTGTATCTATTAGTAATATTTTCTCTGTGTGAAAAACGTGTTGAGGAGTCAGGTTGGGCGAGTGGTTAAAGAGCATGCCTTCTAATCAAGCTAGAGCGGATTCAAGCCTCCTGGCTCGCTGCAAATATTTGACCAGCTATAATCTGATCCCTTCTGGGAAGGCAATGGGAAACCAACCCTGTGAAAAATTTCTCCAGGAAAATTTCAGCAGAGAGGACCTCCATAGTAATCATCGACTTTGAAATCGAGTATGGCACTTGAAGAAGAAGTAGAAGAAAAACGTGTTACTGAACAAAAACTAAATGACATCCTTAAAGAATATAATAATTCCTAATAATTTTTAAAGTAAGAAGGTCAATTTAAATCTTAGTTATAGGTAAATATCTATGTTTGTATTGGCTATAAACTCGATATTATACTTGGTCTCTTTAATTAATTCTTCTTTGATTCCAAGCATTTGCGATTAATTTGTCGAGTACCTCTCCATAGCAATTTTTCTGAGAAAATTGTTCACAAGGGATGTTTTTTCTTTGTCTTTATTACTTTATTATTATTTTTAATTAATTAATTTCACTGTTGGCGTATTAAGTTTATATGATGTGATATACATATCGGCTTATTTTATATTAAAATTCTACTTTATTAAGACATGCATATATTATATTTATTATAATTCAACGAAATGGATTATAATGAAGTGATTTATACACACATAATACTGGTAAATAGAAAGCAAAAATTTCCCCTAGTTTGCAAAATTGAATTGGTTATATCGAATGTAAAATTGAGATAATGGCCATTATCGAATTTTTAAAGATTTTTTGATTACAATAACAGAATTTTTTATTGGCCGCATTTAAAAACCATTTCCGATATAATATTATGCATATAAAACAGGAGCTATTTCCAAATGAGCATGTACTATTAAAAAATATAATGCCTTTTCAAACAGATGAATAAATAATAAATGCATTTTTAATAAGCCATTTGCAGGGAAACCATCCACTTGTTATAAAAATATCGAAGAGCGAGGGGTTGTTTTCAAATTCAATTACACGCTCATTATAAATATTTACTCCGTTTTTAGGAATTTATAGAAATCCCATCATAGTTAGTCTGTGTATTTCAATTTACAATGAATTAATGTTAAAATTGGGAAAAATAACTTTTTCTGAATAAATTAATACCGAGGGATGAACCGTGACCTAAAATCATGTAGACCTACTTCCACTTCCATTTCCAAGTAGAAGACAATTGATGAAGGGCCATTATCTAATGAATTCCAAAATAATTCCAAAGACAAGGTACACCTAATTCCAATCGCGGCTCACCCCTCGATTAATACTATGAGTTTTTATTTTAATTAGCCTTGCAATATATATTTTTTCTAAATCCGGACAAAGAAAAAACTTATATTATTAAACTTGTTATTTAAAATTTAATTTATTACTTACAATTAAAAATAGATAGTATTTCTAAATCTACTTAAAAAATAAAATACATAATACATAAGAAAAATAAGCTGACGTGTTCTGATGTGGCCATCCACTTGACTTTACCATACAACCTGGCCCCTCATTTATATTTAATATTTAATAAAATTATTTATAATCATGTAGGGGGGGGGGGTTAGTTTTTGCATATTTAGACTCATGGGACCCACTAATTATATATACAAAATTTGGTTGAGTTTGGTAAATGGCCAAGATTTTCATTTTTTGACCCCCCCCCCTCCTATTTTGGGAGGTTAAATTTTGCATTTTTAGACTTCTGGGGGTCCACTGATTATGTATACAAAATTTGGTTGAGTTTGCTTAAACGACCTAGATTTTTAATTTTTAACACCCCCTCGACCCCAGCCCCCTTAATTTTGGGTTGATATGCACCAAAATCTAATCAGCTCTTAATCTCAATGGACCAAAACTACGTGTGAAATTTGGTTTCGATATTCACACTAGTTTTTGAGCTAGCTCGTCCACAAAATTTGGTAACGCACAGACTAACTAACTAAAAGACATTTTGACAAAACAATTGTTATCTCGAAAAATATAATTTTTTTCGATATTCACTTATTAGAACTTTTTTGTAGACCTAAATGCGATGGTTTCGCTCAATTTTTTTAATTGAAATAGTTTCAGCCGTTTTTTAGATATTTTGAAAAAAAGAAGGAAAAAACCAATTTTTTCAAGCACGATTACAATACTTGACCATACCTTATAAAGTAAAAACAATTGAACATACAAAATAGACAGATTTTTAATTAATGAAATGAAACCAATAATATACATGTCAGTGTTATCTTTTTAGAACAGACTAGGTTTTTAATTTTTAAAATAATCTTAACAGCTCCAAATAGTTTACTTTAGACATAATTAAACGATTAACTGGTATTTCGATAATTTTACCTCTTTTTTGATCCAAAAATTATTCATTACAAATAAGTCATTCAATGAGAGCAGAAGTTCAAAGTAGGAAGAAAATATAATCCATAATTTGGCTAAGATTTGCTACGGAAAAATTTTCATCTCTGAAATGAACAAAACGTCAAGAAAGCCCGAAGTTTTTACGTGTTTTTAAAACGGGGCAATCCCGAGCAAACCGCCGCGGTATATTAAAATGCCTAGCTTTAATGGCTCTATTTCACTTTATTTTATTTAATGAGTTGATGGAGATATCAGCCAAAGTGGGATGCACCGGGCTCAATAAAACTCCCAGAATAATACGTTTTGGCCTAAATTCTATTGGTCCATCCTCCTGATTCATCTCTGAGCCTTGGGCGCAAGCACGACTAAACTACACGAAGCTAAAATTATTATTGTTGACAAAACTAAGTTCGATCACATGTGCGTATTGTAATATGTGCATAATTCCCAATAACTGAGGATGGCACAATAAAATTTAGGCCGAAAAATTCTTATTCTGGGAGTTTTATTGAATCCGGTGCATCCCACTTTGGCTGATAACTCCATGAATCCACTGTAATTACATCACAGTCACGATTTCCAACAACATATTATTTTAAATTGCAAGTTTTTTTGGCGAGAGTAGCAGAATTTTTATAAATTAAAGGTGACAAGAAAAAAAGTGTGTCATCTGGTGCAAAAATATTTTTTTTTAATTTATTTATAACGAGAATATAGACTGATGAAGTGGGCAAAGCCCTCGAAACTATAGTCTTGTTATAAATAAATTAAAAAATTTATTTTTCGCAGAAGACACACTTTTTTCTTGCCTCCTTTAAACATTTTTTTATTTAAACTTGAATCATCTGCCTGTTTGGACCTTTGACTGTTTATTTGTTTGTCATGGTATATGGTAAAGTTCTAATCGCATTTTGAGTCATTTCTACCTGGTTGATTTTCTTGAAATTTATTTAAAAAAAAATCATGTTTGTATCTAATTTAAAATATGATCTACAATGCTGGAACAGGCAAACAAACCTAGGGGAGAGAATTTTATATAGAGAGCAAATCATATTTGTTTTGTAGTTGTTTTTCTTGAAACATATTCAACAGTTTGACATAGAGTAGTTCATTTCGTCAAATTAAAAACAACTGAGACTTGTTATCTTATTTAGTCTCATATTATCTTGTTGAGGTATTTGAAGTCACACTGATTATAAGAGATTTTTAGCAAAGTTCAATTTTCACCGTGAATAGTCTAATACCAAAGAATCTTTCTGATGCCTTATAAACTTTGTAATTTACTCAATTTCTATTTGAAAAATAAATTTTATAAAAAAAAATAAAAATAAAACCGACTTCAAAAAAATTAAATTCAACAAATAAAATAATACAAACTCGAAAATCAAATAAAATACACTAAAAGGTATAAAATAATTATCTAATTTAGTTACAACTAAACAACGAAATTATTACATGAAATCACTTTTTGAAGTCGGTGCCAAACAAACTATGCTTATGCGACGTTGTCTTTATTACACACCAAACGTACTAAGATCCGTCGAGTGCGATTCATAAAATGTATATGTTTGGCACCGCAGTCGGTTAAAAATATCATATATGATTTAATTAAAGACAATGGATTGGTGATTACCTGCTCATTCCAATAAGTTAACCCAGCTAGGATTAAAAATATTTAATAAATGCTTAGTGCGGTTTATTAATTTAGACTAATTTTAAAAATTAAAATTATTAAATTATTTTTTTAATGTTATTATCATTTTTCATTGTTTTGTTGAATCAACAAAACAAAATCCACAAGCGCATATCTTTTTTTTCGACTGTCTGGTTTAAATAAATTAAAAGGAAAGGGAAAATAAATTAACCCATGTTGCTGTTGATCTACGGATATGGCTGCTGTGGGCGGTGAGTTAAAAAAATATTTATAAAAAAAAAAAATAGGTTAACTTATCAAGTGGTGATTAATAACTTGAAATAAATAGAGAAAAACGACGGGCTACGAAGAGACACATTTTGCTATCAGCAGCAGCATCCGTACCAAATTATCGTGCATCGAGTCGAGTTGTACATTTTATTCTATAATATGTGAAATGGCTTGGATATTTATAGTATTTATCGAGATGGGAGGGTTGAGGTTTTGACGAGGCGCCGCCATTGTGTATCTCGCTATTATCTGATTCGCTTTTAATTTCGCTGAATTGTGAAAATTAGCAGCCAATGTGCAATGATGGTCTCCGTCCCATGTGGCCCTAGCGCACCAGAGGGAGGGTGTCCAGGGGGTGTTTCCCATCCCTGGACGTGCTACGTGGACGTGGACGTGGACGTGTCCACCGGAGCTACGTGGACCCGTCGCTTTTTGTCGATGGACTCGTTTTAAAACGAATGCCCGCTGAGTGTTGATGATGAATCATTCATTGGACGAACCATTTGATAACAGCACAACCTTATCAGCAAGGAAGATCGCAGTTGAAAAATTAATGATTCGAATATGAATTAAAATAGCAGAGCAACCATCACGATAACCGAGCCCTGACGAGAATATGACATATTTACGATAAAACCTGCTCACTGCGAATATTTCAATTTTTTTTTTTTAATTTCGCATTAAATAATTTTTTCGGAACCAGAGATGAATTCATTGGATTTGAGATAAAATAAAACAAGGTAATAAAATAGAGCACATGATTTAAATATAATATGTAGGAAAATTTTAAAATCTTTTTCAAGACAGGATGTTTAGTGATTTGGACATTTTTTAGTGTAACTGATAGTGGTAGAAAGTTGAAATTTAGCAGCGAGGTGAAGTATATTAATTTATTACAGCACAATTAGCTATTCTCATCTTCAATCTTGTATAACTCAAAAAATTTAAAATGTAAAAAAAAAACTTCAATCTAATAAAAATTCTTATTGTCTAAAACATGTTTCGGGTCTAGTTGAACCCATCTTCAGTTATTAAAATAAAGCAACTCTCACCCTCCATACAATTTACAAATTAACACTTCGCACAAAACATATATAAATGCACAATCAAAGAAACACAAATGAAAGTTAAATAGAAAAAACAGTTTTAGACAATAAAAATTGTTATAAGATTGAAGTTTTTTTCGTTATTTTACATTTTCATTTTTTGGTTTATACAAGATTGAAGATGAAAATAACTAATTGTGCTGTTATCAAGTGTTGCAATCAAGAATATTTTTAATTTTTAATATATTAATTTAGATATGTGTACCTAATATACAATATCAACTCAATAGCTACAACCGAGGGGTGAACCGCGACCTAATATGCTGTACACCTACTTCCACTTCCACTTTTATTTCCAAATAATTCCAGTATTTCCAAATATTTCCAAGTAATTCCAAATATTTCCAAGTAATTCCAAATATTTCCAAATAATTCCAAAAATTTCCAAGTAATTCTAAAATAATTCCCAATAATTCCAAAGAGCTGTACAACTAATTCCAATCGCCGTTCACCTCTCGGCTACAACTGGTCGATAATTCATCATTATTTTTGATTTTTTTTGATTTTCTGCATTTTAGAACCGTTCTGAAGCTAGAAACCTCAAAATCTAATCAGTTTTTTGGTTTAAAAATACAAAATGTTGACACCAAATTAATTTTCTCCGAGTTTTTTAATGATATTTCTTGGAAGACACAGAGAGTTAGACAGAAAAATCATGTTTCGCCGACGCTTCTGATATTTCTAACCTTGATAAATAAAAAATTCAAATGTCGAATGAATTAATAAATCGGCTGCCACGAGCCTATTGAGGGATATTTTTTTTGTACAAATGATATGAAAATTTCTCAAAAACTTTACAATAAGGCTTACTGGGCTAGAGTAGTTTTTCTCAAAGTTAATTATTCGCAGCCTACTTGATTAAAGCAGATTGTTTAGTGGCCCATTAGCAAAAGGTATCTACAGTGGGTGGCCAAATTATTTATTATACTAAAATGATTTTTATCAAATAAATTTATTTTATTCAAGCTTTTCAAAAAATCTAGTAGTAATCCAGTCTAATAACCCTTTTGGACTGCTCTGGCAACTCGCCAGACCATAACCCGATTGAAAAAGTATGGGTTGTCCTAAAAAGAGAAATGTGTAAAGATAAAATAATTACTAACAAAAAGGACTTGATAGAAAATTTTATTAAAGCACTTCAAGAAATAGCCAAAAAATGCATTGCCACCATACCGCAGCGCATACAAAATGTGATTGCACGAAAGAGAGGATTCACTAAATATTGAAATTGTATTTGTATTATTGAATTTGTATTGTCCTAAGCTAATAAACCTAAAAAGATAACAATTGAAACGATATTATGAGTTTAATAGTAAGCTAAACCCTTAAAAACGTATGAAAGATATAATTTTTCAAATGAGTATAATAACTTGGCCACCCACTGTATACTGTAAATCAAGTAGAATTTAAAATTGTGATGTCTTAATAATATCATAAAATGCAATAATTTCTAAGTTTTGTATTATTTATTAATATACCTACATACCTAATATACGAACATTAAAGCCATCCTCTTATGGTTTATTCATAACATTTAATAAGTGCAGAACTAGAAAACCCCAATCCCTCGTTTATTTTTTAAAACGGTCACGGATATAATAATCCATTATCTATTGACATGTAAGAACGTGCAAAGATCTAAAAGACAAGTCCTGACAAGTTTTAGTCCAAGAGTGAAATTATCAATTAATTGTGATTGTTCTAGAAAACCCCAATTCCTTGCCTCCTTGTACTACTAGAAACTAGAATGATATAACTATAGAGTTGGATAGTGTCTTATCATATAAATTACTGAAATAATAAATATTTTAGAAAATGAAAATATGAGATGAAAATTTTTTAAAAATTCGAAACTTCATCATTTTTTCTTTTTTATCTTATATAGTTTAGCTTATAATTTTGCTTTTAGAGAATTTTATTCTTGAAAAAAGCTTAACGTATTGTACAAATGTACATTCATGTATTTTGAAAATGGGAATAAATATATCTCCTACATATAAATCTCAATGTTTTAATGAAGTTTATGATTTTATGTTAGGGCACACTCATTGCAGTGCTGGGCCGCATGCGGACCGCGGCCCACGTACGTCCTGCTCTAGACTCTAGACCAGGGGTGTCCAACCATTTGGCTTAGACGGGTCACATTTGAAGAAAAAACAAATGCCTTGGACCGCATATAGAATATACTAATTCTATTGATATTTGTTAATCAAAAAATATAGGTAGGTAGTTAATAATGTAAAATAATGTAATCCACCATGACAAAGAAGAAAAAAATGTCATAGAATAATAATTTTTGATTTCTTTTCCTTCAGAATTTTATTTTTAAATCATTTTTTAGGACTTCAAATTTTTAAATATTCGAAAGTTCATTATTTTTTTACTTGATAGTTAAGCTTATAATTTTGCTTTTAGTGAAATTTATTCTTGAAAATAGCTTCTTCACGTATGACGTAGGTATATGTAAATTCATATTTTCAAAAATGAATACATATTGTGAAACTAGGTATTTTTTTCTGAGTAGATAATTTTTATAAAATTCTAGTAAAGAGAAATATTATTTAATTTATCTTTCAGTTGAACGTCTGATTGCAGTTTCATTCATTCAATCAGAAAGATTGCACCTAAAATATTTATATCTAAAAAAAATGAAGTCAAAATATGCCAAACTTGTGATTATTTTTTTAGAAAATCGTGATATATTTATTCACATTTAAAATCTGCCCTTTTATTTTTTGAAAACTTTTGGGGAAATTTTTCAATTTCCTATTTAAAAAAAAAAATTATCAAGTCAAATTGTATCAGATATGTTTTCCAGTGAGTATATTAAGATATCTTTATAATTGCATGTCGGGCGGGATACATCGGAATGCTGGGCCGCATGCGGCCCGCGGGTTAGACAGCCCTGCTCTAGACCATTTTTTAACCCCCCCCCCCCGTCAATGTTGTCGAGCTTCACCAATGTTAAAATCTGGTCACCTTATCTTTTCCACTTACTACTTCCCCTTCTCTATATTCCCATATAGGTATATGGTACACCTTAACGGCTGCATAAGAAGTTACACTTCCATCGAGTATCACGACACAGGATTTTTTTCAAATTATTAATGTAATAATTTTTATATTTCTCTAATTTTATTTCTACACTAGAAGACAAAACTTTGTATCAAGATTTTGATAAATATGAATGTGTATGTTTTGTTATGTACATATATAAATTGAAAATGTTTTATTCTTTGTCTTGTATTAGTTTTCCATAAATCATCTTTTTTTTATTATATAAATCGGAATGGATTCTGCTTGTGTCCTCCACAATGAAATCTTTTTTTATTCAAATTCAAATTGCGGCTGGCAATGTTTTTGCGATGCGAATCAATTTATTGCGTTAGATTCGAACCTATGACCCGGAACACTTAAAACTTTGAATTTAGTCAATATTTTAGATTCGAAATTCGGATTTATTTGTAAAGTTAAGGAAATAAATCAGCAACCACTCGTGATGACACACGTGCAGAAAGGAACGCTATCATTTTTTCATTCGTCTCTTTTTTTTTTGTTTGTTTTACTTTATCCTTTTTTTATGTTTTTTACTTTTCTCCGTCCAATCCAAATGCTAATATATTTTTAATAATTTTCTCATGCTTTCGCTTAGCAATCTATTTCGTGTACCTTGGCCAAAATTCAAGTTTCCCTTGTAAATCACCCCCGGGGACGGACGGGGTGCTGTTTTTCTTGGGGTCAGATTGGCTATTTGCCTAAATATACTCAGATTCCCTCTGGGCGCGTTTCCTTATGCCCCGCCTGACCCGAACATATTACCGAATCAGTCGAGCAACAGCAGGATCTTTTTTAAATTGACTCGCCATCCGAAGCAAAAACGTCCATAATCTCTTTTTGGATACAATAGGAATAAGGGATCCAATTGTTTTGGAGAGCAGAAAGAAAATCGATTCTCAATGAAAATATAAAATTTATTTCACCAAATAAAATTATTGAATAAATTTCAAATTGTAAATCTCTAAATTTGAAATTCTTTTAAAAGATACTTAATATAAAACACCCAAATCAAGTCTTCCTTCTACCCAGGTAACCACAATATCCTAAGAATATTCTAAGGATATTCTAAGGACATTTAAATCTTCTTAGAATATTCTGAGGATATTGTGTGTTACCTGGGTATGTATGTAGATGTTAACTACCCTAGTAGCACAATGTTTCAAACTATATAGGGGTTATATAGATTCTCGAAATCTATATAGGCACTTATATACTAGGGTAGGATTAAATTGAGTTTCGAATTTTTTCGTTAAAATCTTTATTATTTTAGAACCCGTTTTTCAATTAACCATAATTCCTCCAGAGCTGGTCAAAATTGTATTTACTTTAATACTATTCGTGCCGGCATATATATTAAATTTTTTCTAAAAATTCATTATTTAAGGGTACTACTTTAAATGCCCTTACCAAAGCATTCATTAAATTCACCCTTTCTCTGATGATCCACAGTCATTGGTGAGTTCATTGCACAGTTGGCTCTCTAGCCTCAGCTCATGGTAGGGTGACCACCCGTCCTACTTTGGGAGAACATATCCTACAATTAAACCTTTTTTCCTACGTCCTAACGAAAATGTCCTACTTTCACAATATTCATCATTCATATTTTGAAAAATGAAAATAAGAAACATTGTTTCAATTTTTTTTTGTCATATTTTGTTTTGTTTTTGTAGGTAATTATTTATATAAATTATACTATGTATATTTGTGATAATTTTCAAATAAAATTTTTAAAATTTATACACATTATTATTTTCGTTTATTCCAATTAATTCCATTTTATTATTGGTAAGAAAAATATATAAAATAATTTTTTTTTCATATTTTATATTAATAATAAATACGAATTTAAAAATAAAAATTAAAAGTCTAATTTTCCTTTTTTGTAACAAATAAAATAGATGTGTTATAATTTATACTGTTGATCAAATTATACTAATTCAAATAATTTAGTATAAGTAGGTAAGTATTCATTAAAAAGTCGGTTAATAATAAGAATAAACTTATTTTTTTCATATTTTTATATTAAATAATGGGTACAATTGCAACAAAGATTAGTATTTAAAACAACAAGAGTAGTATATCCTAATCAATTTTTAGTGTTTTGTGTTTTTTTACTACCGATTTTTATTATTTTAAGCTGGGTTGTCAAAAATCCTACTGGGATGCGTTATAAAACTTCAAATGTCCTACTTTGACTATGTCAATATCTGGTCACCCTAGCTCATGGGTTGGCTAAATGGGCATCTAAGTTCCCGAAGCCAATCATTAAAAAAAAGCTCATGGGAGCTTGACTTGGAGTCGATTTTTAGAGCCGGAGTCAAAGAATATGCCAGGTATGTAAGGAAAATAATCATACTTTACATATTCTAGTGAAACATCACTTGAACTTGAGATTACTTTTAATTTCCGAGAGATTTTTAAAATCTCTTTGAGAGAATTTTATAATTATGATGACTGTAAAATAAGAAGAGATTGTATTTTCTAATTCAATTTTGAAAGTTTTATCTTGAAGTCATAATCCTTAAAATTTCATTAAGTTGTTTAGAAAATCCAAACCTTAATAATTTTAACCATAAGACTTCATCCCATACTTTATCAAATGCTTGTTTTAAGGCTAGTTAGATGAACTAGTCTTTGCAAAGTAGTTCATGGTACAGAAAATTGCTTAGAATCTTTTAAAAATCCCATTTTCTTTTCTGAAACAGTTTTAATTGCAGATATCATGTCATCCTGATTCCAATATTTGATTTGATTTTTCTTCAGTGGATTCAGTACTTTGTGAGGCAACTAAAACAGAAAACTACACAAGTTATGTAGAGGTTGTAATATGGGCTAGTCCAGTTGTGTAGCCCATACTACCACCATATCGATTGCCCATATTACCATCTTGGCCGCCTTGGAAAGTGAAGCATCACTATTCGTTAAAAACCACTTATAATTATTTAATTTGTGGAGGATTCAAATGCCCGATATTTATACAATACGTGGTTATCAAATTAACAACTAATTAAGCATAAGTAGTAATTCTAATATAGCTGTAAATCCTTACCTTACAAACTTTTAAAAACAGTCAAAAACACAAACTAGTTCACCACTAACGTTCTTCATAACTCACTGCGCTAGCGCATCATTGCTACTCTTAGACAAACTATAATATTATTTATAGTATTATTAATAGTGTTTTCTGAAAGCATGCGCAGACTTGTTTGTCAGATTTAAGGTGCCCATATTTCAACCCTAGCCCATAATACCATCTTTGCCTCTAGTAGAATGGCAAGTGCGAGTGAATAGAAATGGTTTCTATTTATTAATGGCAAGTAGCTTCCCTACCACATATATTGACAACTCGAATTGTCATCTTGAAAATTCAACTAAACACTAATTACAGTGGGTAGAAGAGAAGTGCAAACCACTACTAGCCAGTTAGTCTGCTAAGTGCTTAGTAAATTGAATAATACTAATAGCAAGTACTAAGCTCGTGTAAACTAGCCTTAATATCTAGAACTATCACTCCTGAAATAGTCTAGAGATAAAGTTGTTTAGTTCCTGTAAGCGTTTTACATACTAATCCTAGAATTTTTATTAGAATTAAAAAAAATTCGTGATTTTTTTTTATGTAAAAGTTTTTATGATTTATTGTTATTACTTTGATTTTTTTAAGGCAAAGCTAAAATATTTTGTGAATAAATTAACATAATAGAATCGAAATTCTTTTCTCCGAAGGGGGGGGAATATTTTATAGATTGGAAACTTGAAGTGGAAAAGAACTAAATTGCCATATTTATTCTTGTGCGGGTGGCCTGCGCCAAGTCCCGCCCCGGCCCCCGGCTCTTCTTCAAATGTGCTTATTCCTATCAGAGTGTGAAGAGAGGTCTGCGCCCCCCGGCGCCCCCGCCCAATTGATTCTCAACCGACTCGCTCACGTGACCTCAATCTTCTAGTTGATTATCTGGCCGCCCGGGGCGCCATAGCCCGATCGCTCCCTCGGGAACTCCAGCCCCGGCTACAGGACTCCTCCTCGGCAGCCGTAACACGCTCCGTTTAATAACCGCAAGGCGCCAGCCCGTAAAATCCTCTCCCCGTGTTGTTTTAAGCCGGATAAAAAATCAAACCATTTTAATTGTTTTTTATTTTAATTCAAAGTGCGTCCTACACAGATCGCTTAGTGTGTAAATCCGATATTAATCCGCCGCAAGGGAATTAATGAGTTTTTCCGGGATTCGATTAGAGGCTGCGGGACATCAGCAGATGGCCTCCCCTCTGCCCATTTATTTATTCATAGACCTCGTCTTAATAAGACGTCTTGAATAACATCAAAAAGGGCATTGAATGCCAATTGGAATAACAAGTTAAGCGCATATGACACTTGGAACTTCACCCTTCTCTTATCGGGGATCAGAACATTAAATAGAAAATAATAAATCCCAATTTCTAATTGAAAAAAATCTCAATATATATTTTAATTTTAAGAAAATTCAAAAAATGTATTCTTATTTCAATCTAATTATTGATAACATTTAGGAAAGCGGTGTAGGTTTATAGTGAAACATATATATATATATATATATATATATATATATTTTGAAGGAGACATTAAAAGAGTGTGTCTTCTACTGGAATTATAAATTTTATTTATTTTTAACGATATAAATAAATAAAATTTATAATTCCATCAGAAGACACACTCTTTTATTGTCTCCTTCAATATATAAAAATTCTGCTACTCTCGGCACAAAAACTTTCAATTTAATTGAAATATATATAAAAAATTATAAAGGGTTGGAATTAGAGGTGTTTCACAAATTAAAATTGAAATAAAGTTTGAGTTTAATGGATACTCTATATATTTCAGATTTTTAGCCTATCGTCAGGAGTTTATACAAAAGTCTGATGAAATTATGATTGACTTAATCACGGTTTATCTTAAAGCTTGATAACGTAGTCCAGAATGCTTTTATGAAAAAATTATCTTATTTTCATTGATAATAAAAATACAAAAACATTTAGTTAAAGGTGATTCTTAACATTTAGAAGGAAAAGACATTAAGAAGGTTTAGAGTATTTATCTAGTATAGGTATTTAAGTAGTCTCGTTTAGAATTGTTGAATGTTGTCTGAGCTTCAGAAATGATGGATGCCAAATGGAAATTGCTTTATTCAAAACTCTCAAAGTTATAGGGACTAAACATGAGTTTATTTGATTTATTTATGATTAAATCATTATGGTTTGAATTTTCTCACTAGCATAGTAAATGAAACTAAAGATAGATAATTGAGTTTATTTCATAGTAATCAACGAAAATTTGGCCTACGGCTTTGACATGTTCAAAGCAACAATAAAGAAAAGATCAAAAGTTAAGAAACATGAAGCGCAATTTGAATTGAGGAGGTCGACTCTTCAGGCAGTGCTGTTATCATTTTTACAGTCTTATCAATCCCAGTCGTGATACGAACAACTTACCTTTTTAACCGACTTCAAAAAAGGGAAAGGTTCTCTATTCGACTGAATTTTTTTTCTATGTTACTTCATATCTCCGCCAATTGTGAAGCGATTTTGACAAAAAATTTACATTGGGTTCAGTCTACCTTCCGATTGGTCCCATTTTTTTCATAGGTATTAGACCTTTTTTGTTAGGTTTGTTCAGGCCTAACATCTTTGTTTATTAACTTATTTTGATGATTCTTTTTTTATTGGAAAGTGGGTATCTTAGGGATGGTGCCATATTAATTTGGTAAAGTTCTGATGATATGATCACTATTAATAACATCACTAAAAAGAGAAAAATAAAAATAATTTTTAAGAAAAAAATAAAAACCGACTTCAAAAAATTAAATGCAACAAATAAAATACACTAATAGGTATAAAATAATTATTATCTTATTTAGTTACAAGTAAACTACGAAATATTAACATGAAATTACTTTTTGAAGACGGTTCCAAACATATATCTTTTATGAATCGCACTCGACGGATCTTACTTAGTACGTTTGGTGGGTACGCTCGCTTATAGGTAAGGTTTGTTTGGCACCGACTTCAAAAAGTAATTTCATGTTAATATTTCGTAGTTTACTTGTAACTAAATAAGATAATAATTATTTTATACCTTTTAGTGTATTTTATTTGTTGCATTTAATTTTTTTAAGTCGGTTTTATTTTTTTCTTAAAAATTATTTTTAATTGATTGGAAAGACCTAAAGGAGTATAGTGCGAATTTTGTACCTTCATCTTTGCTAGGATGCGACGGCTATACAATATAAGAGTATATAACATTGCTAGAATGGGTAAAAACTACCCAATAAGATCAATGAAAATAAACTGCAACGGATCGTTGCTTCGCATTGAATAAAGTAAAAAAGCAAAATCACATTAATAAAATTGAAGTTAGGCAACAAATCGGGAAAACTCGAAATGTTTATATGGTAAACTCTACCTTTAATATTCTCTACTTATTTAAAGCTTATGTAAAAATTATCCTTTCATACAGGCTTGATGGCTTGCATGCCATAAGCTCTGGAGAATTCCATCAAACGACTGGGCACGCCTAGCTCTTACGCAGCTTCCATTCTTCTGCGCGCAATATGTTGCCTAAATACAGGCGCACCAACGTTATAAATCAAGTTCAAATTCAGACTATATTTTGAAGATTTTACTTAGTACAGTTATTTATTTATATTTTATAATTCAATATTGTTATTTTACTGTTCTTATAAAAAAAAAATTGATTTATTTAAAAAGCTCTAAATGAAAAGAAATCAGATTCAAGCTCGATTCCGGACAAGAGCTACAATATTCAATTATTTTTTCATTCGTGATTGTAAAAGATAAAAGAAATGACTATTGGCTGATAAAATGAAACGAAAAATTATTACGCTTTACGCTGACAAATGGTTGAAATTCTCCAGGGGGCTGGAATATTGAAATTACTCAAAAATTCTCTCAAAAATACTAAATATATTTATTTTGGCTAAAATCTGGGTTAAAAATTAATATTACTTATAAAATTTCCAAACTAAAAAAAAACTACAATAATGGAATTTTTACTATAAAACGATCCTATAATAAAAAAGAGATACATTATTTTTTTCGGGACCGAAATTGGAGGGGGAGGGGTTCAATAAATAGAACTATCAATACATGTCAAAAGCCCTTTGATCGATTCGTCTAAAATTTCGCTTATGCACCCTATACGACCTTACGGAAATAACCCCTATGTGAAGTGAGAATGACCCAAAGGGGGGGAGTCAAAAATTATTTAAATGATAAAATTTTAATACAAAAATACTTGAAACTATTTTTTCCCCCAACAAGATATTTCCATATTTACAAGACGATATATTCAATTGCAATTGGGCCCAAAATTAAGAAGGGGAGGGGGGGGGTTCTTTCGTAAATGATTATAAATTATTTTATTAAATATTATATATAAGAAAGGTGCCAGGTGTATGGTAAAGTCATGTGGATGGCCACATCAGCTTATTTTTAACTTTTTTAACATTATATTTTGAAATATGCCTATTCGTTTAATTTTGTGCGTGAATCTACAATATGATAAATTAAAATTAGTTATCATTAGAATAGAGAAGATATCAAAATTTTTTACTTATTTATAAGATTCTATACATTCAAAGAAACCAGGTTAAATAAAAGCATGTCATATATTTAATAACGATTTCTGTTTGAACATTCAATGCACGCTTTCTTGCACACACTAGGAACCTAAATAAACATAATTCTAACTAAGGTTATAGACTATAGTATAATTTATATTAAGGGATAGAACACACTCTTTAATGACTATTTGTAAAATGACATCTGAATCAAACTTGGAGGTTATGTCTGGGCCAATTTGAATGACAAAATGAAGTCACTTGTTTGATAAATACATTTTGAATCTGGGCCAGTCTCCGCCAGAGGAAATGTCGGTCGAAATACCGAGACCCGGTTAACAGACCATTCTGATACCAATCTGGTATTAAAGCCAATATCCGCCCGATTGAATGTCGGTCGAAATACCGAGACTCGGCTAGTTGACCATTCTGACACCAACCTGATATTAATACCAGTCTCCGACTGATCGTAAAACCCATGTGTCTCATAATTGGTAACATTCTGATATCAGATCGATACGCTCATGTCGGTTTAGTCTCAGACTTGTCACATGGGTATAGACTATAAAGGATCAGTTTGGCCGAGTGATTAGAGACCTTGACTACGAATTAACCAGTCCGGATTCATGTCAAACCCACCACAAATTCTGGACCGGCTTATATTCTGGTGATCTGGCTCCTACAGCAATATACATATCCACACACACATAGATATGAAAGAATAGAATTAGTAATATGTCTTTTGTTTATTTCCGTCAAATCACTCGCTAACACTATTAAAAAGAATTCAATATCCTACAAAAATGTATTTGAATAAAAAAATCATCTAATTTGAGACATGGCTTTTATTTCCTTTTAATTGTATGCAGATAGGCTCAAGCAATTGAGATAAACTGTCGACGAGCGAGCAAATTGTCCGTGGTGTTCGTTCTTGGAAAAAAAGAAAGAAAATGCAGCTATTTTTAATAGAAGTCCATTAAAAAGATAATTCGAGGCGATTTACCGGGCGGCTGCAGATGGAGAGGGATGGTGTCTAAACTGTGAGCGGAAGTAAAGAAGCAAGAGAGGCTTGGTAATTGAGTTGAGCAAGAGACAAGGTTGGACCCAAGCAAGTCCTTCTCCATAAGGAGCTTAGCTTGCGTCTCTTAGCAACGGCCAAACGAAAAATCACTTCAGCCAGCAGAAACGTTGTCCTCGCGGATGGACAAATTTGACCCTTTCATCCCTCTCGCTTCCACCCCTTCGACATCCTGGACCCTTCTTCCACCCTCTCCCCTCAAAAAATACATAAACAAATAACAAAATTCCATACATCACCTGACATTTATCAGATGTTGTAACTATAATAGATAGATGGGTAGTTTCTAATTCAATTATCTCTGGAATGGGAAAAAATGTTATGCACTTTAAACATTGCGACGGCTTTGTTGATAATTCAATTAACAATGAAAACAGAGTCAAATCTATTTAGAGTTAATTACACTTCTCGTTCTCCTCGTTATTTTAATAATCCTTTTCCTGCTGATTTATTGTACATTTCTATTGTTTAGTTCTAGTTCCTTCTTCCCTATCTGCTTAGTTTGATGATCCCAAATAAGAATTCTTAAGCGGCTCAAAAAAATTAATTTTGTTTTTGTGGATTGAGCTATATAGGTACGCCCGTCTTCGGCGGGCCTTTTACAAGGCAGGGGATTCAGCCCACTGCGCCCCTTCCCCTGCATTTGATCTCCTTCCATTCCACAAATCCTATAATTGCTCTCTGGACGCTCTCCTCTTCCTCACATAGGCGGTCGAAATTTTATACTCCAGCAAGGTCCGAACCTGGGCCACCACCTTGAACATCGTCATCTGAAGCTGGTTAGTGCCTTATGGTACATTTTCCTCAGTGGGACCATCACGATGTTATTCCAACGATTATACATTGAACGAAAATCATTGGTTATCATTTTGTTTGGAGCGTCTGCCATTTGTTGATTTTTCACTAGTGTTTTCATTCGCAGTCACATTGTTTTAGAAGAAGTTTGTGTTTAACATAATGAGTTTAAACTTGAGTAGACGTAAAAAATTATTACTGAAATGCCTTTTGATTGAAGAGATGGAAGACGTCGAAATAATTCTCCAAACGTATAGGATGAAAAAAGCCAAAAAACACTGTTTGTTTCAGCTCAAAAATGAAGAGGGACAGTATCAAAATTTAATTTTTAAGAATAATATTAAAAGAATTTCATCATCCGCGTCTGAAAACGAAGGAGCCATGATGCTAGTGGTCTTTTCATTACAAATATCTTTAGAGACTGATGATTATATTCACCCTTCTCCTGAACGACTATTCAAGACGTACAATCGTCCTTACCGACCCTAACTGCAGTCGTTCGAAGCAAAACAGATAGGAAATACAAAAAAATAGAGCTCAAAGATTATGGTTGCACGATCAACGTGATAGTCGCACAGAAGAAAACATAGCTTTAGCGATCTCGGACACGCGACTCCCTCATGGGAAATGTTAATAAGATATGGGAAAATCTCTTTAAAATTTTTTTAAATACACCAATTACTTACTTATTCAGATTACTTTGAGAATAAAGTTATAAAAATTAAAAAAAAATGTAAATGTACTGTGTTTAAGTCTCGCCAGATTTTACATTTTTTTTTTTTTGTATAAATTAAATATAATGATAAGTTAAGAAAATAGATATAAATAGTTTATCGAATTTTAAGAAACTTAAAAAATTCAAAGCTAGAGGCCTACTCAATCCTACTAGAATTGCATGTACAAGTATTGCATTTGTTGATTAAAATTTCGAAATTCAAATTCTGTACCTTCCAGGAGGGAATCTAGGGCGGCAAATTTTAAGAAACGGCATATTTTGTGAAACGGAAATTTTAAAATACAATGGTGTTAAAATTTGCTTTACAAGATTTTTTGATTTTTGGTCAGTGACAGAGATGCACAAAGACTACATAAATATAAATTTTGTCAAAGAATAAATAATCTTGGAATCATATTCGAACAGAAAGCTGTTTTTTCACACTATAACTCCAAATGAGTGTTTATTATAACCCATTTACTACCTATTTGTTATCATTATTTACTTGTAGCATTTAGGGGAGGGGGGCAGTTGCAAATTCAAGCTTGCCCCCCTGAAAAAAGACCTAGATCCGGCTCTGGTACCTTCAATAGACGTGCAAGAATTTGTCAATAAATACAAATAAATGTTGTGCTAAAAAATAAACGAGTCTAGATTTAATCTGATTTCCGGTATTCTTTAAACAAACACCTAAACACCGCTGCCTTTCATGGCCACAGCATTCACATCAATTTGCAATGATGGCCAATAACAACGTGTTGTGCCGATATGCTATAACTCTATTTATCTAGTATTATTTTCATTTACAATTCAGAGCATCCATTTAAATGATAAACGGTTTATTAGTGAGATCATTCCACCCAAAAACTAATTACAGTTAGATTTTATCTGGGAATAAAATTGAAATTGAATCGGTTAATTATTGACAAGAGTTTAATGGCCCCGGACACTTATAATGAAGAGATAGAATCGAATTATCAAATACAAATTTCACTTACCAAACATAATTTTACATATACATAAAATTTACATGTGCCTAACATATAGATTACAAATTTTTCTCTCTTTTATTTCAATCATAACATTTATCCATTTTTTAGTCTTTAATCTTTAATTATTATTTGTTAAATTTTTTGGCAAACTTTACTAAAATAAATATAAAGTACTTGGAGGCACCGAGCGATGCTCGGTCAACTTCTTCCTTCAGTTAAAAGCTTTATTTTAATATTATTTTTAATTTAAAATTCTGATAAAAAGGTCGATTTTTATTTGAGAGCCGTTTTCAAATTAAAAAAAAATACAAAAATATATAATATTCGCCCACTGTACCCCCCCCCCCTCCCCACCATCACCCTGCTCGACCTCACCCCCGAAATCTCGCCCTACCCCTGGATCCCCCACCACTGCACCCCGCCTCCTGCACCTGTTGTGATTCAACCATATGATTCATTTTTATTCATCCAATTGTTAATAAATAAAACCTATCAAAATGTGTTGTTTTTTTCAGAAAATTGAGACCTGCTTATGCGAAATATATTTTTAAATAAATTCTTGATTATTTTTTATTTTATTAAATAAATAAAGTTCTTTATAAAACGTTTATTAATATTTCTAACGTTTAGGGAGAACATAATATGTTAAAATCCACAATCACAATACTTCTTCAAGGCCTTTGAGAATAAAGGATTAACCCAACCCATTGTCTGTCTGGGTACAATAGTAAAGGAAAACCTTTTTTAAAACGTTAAGAATGGAATTTTTCTACCTGAGAATAATTAATTTAATTACTATAAAACCCATCAAAAACAATTTTGTAGAAGATGAGACCGTGACAGATCGAATTGTCACCCCAAAAAACCCCTAACCCGTGAATTTCATCAAAATCAGTAGAGCCGTTTTCAAAATAGAACCAAGATACAAATATATATATATAATAAATATATAAATAAATATACAATTTTTGCTCGTTTAATAAGAGTAGATATAGCTAATTATCCATGTATATTATGTTTTTCTTTCTGTGATGCTATTCACATTATCACACATTAATTATTATTTACTTTCGAATACTGACTTCATCTTCAATCTACTATTAATATTTCACACAAAAGTGAAAAATTGAATTGACTTCATGGGGTAGAAAGAAAGTTAATGATAAAAGTGAGGCACGAGTACATGTGTATTATTATTTTTTTAAGGAAATTGTTGGTGAGTTAAGGATTTTCGTTTTTTATTCTTGTATTAATTAAAGAAATATTTTATTCTCGAAAAAAAAATTCATTTACTATACATATACCTACATATAATTCTCAATATACATTATTGATATTAAAGGATATAGTACTCCCCCCTCTCTTTCTCAGATGTCGCACAGTATTCTCTCTGATTCTTGATTCTATACACCTATTTATTTATTTAAATTCTTTTAATTTTAAGGACAAAAAATGATCAAAATAATAATAAATAAAGACCTTTATTATCCAATGCAAAGAAATTACAAATGTTTCAGAAATACAAAAAACTTCGACCTCGAGGCCCAAAAGCCTCTCCATCGAATGTCCATTTTGTTATTCCTTATTTTGGTAAGGGAAAAAAAACAAAAAATGATCAACGATATTGTGAATCAATGATATTTTCTCAGTTTTAAAGTACATTTTACAGTACGACAAACAGACCAGATTACTTTTTAGCGGTTCCAAACTTCAAAGCGCTGCTTTTACCTGCCATCCCACCAAACTGTCGGTTGCGGGATTCTAAGATCATATAGGAATAGATTAAATGTGTAGAATTTGGCCTGGATTGGTAAAATGTCTAGGAATGTATAGCGAACAATAAAACACAGAATCATCTAAAAAAGTAAACTTTCATTTATATTTGAATGTAATGGAAGGCAGCCCAGGGGTATTGAGGAAAGAGAAAAAAACACATATCAAATAAGGTGTAATTTATTGGAATCCTTCCTCCTTTCCTTTCAAACCGACGTTTCAGAGAATTCTTCCCTTCTTCCTCAGGGTTTCAAGATGTCAATGAATGAAACAAATAAAATGTTTCCTTCTTCTCTCCACAGCAGTTTTCAAAACTTTCTTCATCTTTAGTAAAGGCATAGAAAAACAATTTCTTTTCCTCCTTTTCTTAATTATTTGTTTCATTTCTATATTTATGTATAGATTATTATAGAATAAGATTTTCGAATAATTTTATCATTAGAAAAATTAGTACTAATCCTGCTATGAAATGGGAGAAATTATTTTGTCTCACTTCATTTTCTTTTAAATAAATCGCTACCATTTATTCAAATAACAAACCGGGTGATTAGAATGTGGAAAGATACTTTGTTCTATGCTTATGATTTCAATTTAATAGGCGATGGTGGCTGGCAATCGCATTTCCACCACTAGGCCCAGAATTCCTCCCTCTCCTTCCTCAAGCAGTAATTATCTAATAATGATAGCGCTTTGAGCATTGATTAATCCCGATGTTAATTCGCTGCACAATGGAGCCAGTGGGACGGAGTGAGCAAAATGCAAGAAGGCTCTTATCACGGCAGCTTCTTGCCCCGGGCTTGGCTTCCGAGCGCCTATCTTCAAGATTCGTGCAAAAACGAGACTCGCGGTTGGCGAATAAATTAACCACGACATCCTTCCCGGGCGGGGAAAACAGCCAAGATGTCGCTGGCAATAAAACAAAAGCCGCTTTTGTCTTTGTCTTTAGCCAGAGATGCTATAACAGTTTCCGGGGGCAAATCTCAAAATCTGTTCCTTTACTGAGCGGACTTTTGGGCCTTTAACAAGACACGCGACGATGAGCCGGAAACTTTGCAGCAAACAAATATTCCTTCTCTTTAGCCAGAGATAACAATTTCAATTCCATTCAGGAGGTTAACTTTACAAGGGATGATTTTGTAAACTTTTAGTTTTTAGAAAATAAAACAAAACTTATGTAAAAGTTCTTCAAGGGATTAACCAAGAAAACACTGGATTGTAGGTTTCATTGTGTGTGTGTGTGTGTGTGAGTGTTTTTTTTAATCACAAATACTATTTTTACTTTAGAGGGTATTTTCTCTAAATATACGTAGAGGAGCACACGAATGGATTGTCGAACTTACAAATACCTATTATCCAACTTTATCTAATTTCATATTTTCTTCAAAGAGGTATAAGTCTCCTAGAAGTCCATGACCAGTAAGTAGCCTTACACTATATATTTTAGAATTCATATTTTAAATTTATTCTTAAAAAAGAGACATTTCTATATTTATTTCAGAATTAAACAAATACATTATTTCTTATACATTTACAAGATTTGGTAATCAGGTTGATGAAGAATTCTTTTAAATTCCAACATCCATTTTAACTAGTATATTTTTGCTAAAATCTAAAAGTTTCAACAAGGATTAAATTAGAGAATTTCAACCAATCTCACCATAGAGGCTAACTCAACGCAAAGTGGTAAAGTTTATATGATTATAGATATACTTGTATACATATATATATAGTAAGAAATAACAGCCTCCAGTTATATTAATTAAATATAGAACAAACTGAATATCTTTTTTACTACTTTTTTGTAATTTCTGTGCAATATTTAATTATTTAGGTCATTTTCAGTTGATTCACTGGGACTCAAATTGATAATTTGCAAATTGTTTCCAAGTGAAACCATCTAAAAGGAAATCAGAAAAAATAATTAAAATTATATAGTAAAATCAGGATGTTTCGCCTCATCTTTTAGAAGACATTTGATATTATTTGTCGATGTTTCCACCATGTATTTCTGGTAGCTTAATCAGCCAGCTAAATGGTCTAACAGTGACTAATGGGTGCCACCACTGGAAACAGTGGAAAATGGCCGCAATCTGACAGCTAATTAATATTTAAGACTAAGATGATATTTAAGTTTAAATGAAAGTAGACAAATTAGCTTGTTTATTAAGTTATCCTTTCTTAAAAGAAAGAATTTTACTATGTGATTCAGCCTAAATTTACTATTTTACATACACCCATCTTGTAAAATTAGAGACTAATAGAATGCATAGGTACATTCATTAATCCTATGACTTCAAGAGAGTGTGATTCCCCATTTACTTCTTTTTCCCAAATTCTACATCATTCACTCTTAGAAGAACTGACTACATAAATATCTTTGATTGGAATCCTATTTTATTCCTAAATGTTTTATAAACATATATAACAAACTTTTCTAAATTCATAGTTATATATAATTCCCGAGGTCAAAATATATTACATTGATTATTGTAATCATTCAAACTATATATTTTTAAGATACATATTACATATATAATAAAGTTATTGACTGTTCTTAAAATGTATAATATATTTTTTCATTTTAATAAAAAGTTGACTTTAAACTCCAAGCATCGCTATTATTTAAACATTTACCATTGATGGATAGCTTAAAATATATCAATTAATCATAATATGAATGAATCGCACTCATATATAACAATGAGATTAAGATAAGGAAAATTCTATCATCTTGCAACAGGTGATATTATCCATAAACACCATCTTAAATTATCTCAAGAACTTTTTGAAATTATCTCGATCGATTGAATGAATTTGTGTCGTTGAATCTATATATATAAAATTAAGGTTTTGTCTGTACATTGCTCCAAATCACGCCACATTTTGGTTGCACACGTTTCAAGCAAAGTTATGAACGAAAACACCCTCAACAAAATTCCTGTCTGTCTATATGTATGTATGTCTGTTTCAGTGGTTTCCGAAAAGTTGCTCACGATTCAAGTAAAAACGGCTGAAGGGATTATTATGAAATTTCATATTTACATCAGATGTCTTCTAACTTACGTTTTTAGCTATATAACGTTTTGATATTTTGACCTCAGAAGGGGGTTTGGGGGGTGCACGAATGAAGATTATCAAATAACTCCTAAACTATTAACCCTACGGCAAATTTTATGATAAACAAAGTTGTAGGGGATGTGATTTCTGACAACTTTTGTTTAAAAAAATTTTCCCAAAAACCCACCCAAAAAGGGGGGAGGGTGAAAAAATATAAATTCTTGCCCTTGGAGCAAACTCAACCAAATTTTGTATACATAATCTCTAGGCCTCTAGACAGCTAGAAATGCAAAAACTAACCACCCAAAATGTGGGGGCGGGGGTCAAAAAATGAAAATTCTTTCTCTTGGGCCAAACTCAACCAAATTTTGTATACATAATCTGTGGGTCACTAGAAGGCTAGAAATGCAAAAACTGGGTGAGGGGGTGGAATGGGGGTGGGGTGAGGGGGTGAGTAGGGTGGGGGTGGGGTCCAGGGGGCTAGGCGGGGGTGTGGTGCGCAGGCAAGGGCGGATCCAAGGGGGCGGAGGGGCGACTGCCCCCCATACAGGCCCGTGCCTGGCGGGAGTGCAACACATGCGCCGCACGCAGAGGCCAAAAAACGGCGGCCAAATCGACAGGGAATTTATAACAATTTTTTTTTTTATTTTAATGAATTTAAAATATGAGATAAATATGAAATTTGTAAAAAAAATTTATTTTTAAAAAATTTTAAAATTGAAAATAAAGTTCATGTGTGTGTGTGTGTGTGTGGGTTCGAGATAAAAGTAGATCTTATATATACATCGGGCACCTTATATACATTCTCCCCCCCCCCCCATAAAAAATTCCTGAATCCGCCCTTGTGCGCGGGGTTGGAGGGCACGGGGTGGATGGGGTGCAGGATCCGGGGTGGGTGGGGTGCGGGTTGTGGTGTGGGGGCGGGGATTGGGAACGGGTGCGGAGTGGGGGTGCTGGGGGGAGGTAGTGGGTTAGGGTGCGGAATGGAGTGTTGGGGTGGTGGTGTGGGGGCGGGGGTGGGGGGGTTCGGGGGTGAGGGTAGGGTTCGAGGGATGGGGGTCCAGGGGGCGTGCCCCCTGGCTAGCAAGAGGGCCGCCGAAGGCGGGCCTTGCAGCTAGTAAACAATAAAATTATCAAAATGTTTATTTTCAATCCTGAATTTTTTTAATTGAATATCTCTCTATTAAAGAGAGATATTTTGGTTGTTTGTCCGTATTCAATAAAATATAGTAATTTTGTTTAAAAGGAGTTTGAGCTTTGCCAAGTGGATCGAGAATCGAGGAGAGCGGCTCAGCTCAGGGCCCTGGCAGCCAATATGGTTTGAGAGGGAAAAGGGCCAGAGCATACATCAAACCAAGTCACTTTAATAAATTGCCATCATATTTCTATCCGGGCATATTAGAGATATACAGGGCGAACCATCTTGCCCGGCGTTTTGTCCGCGAATACCCTCACGGGATTAAATCGTCCATCGCTTTGTCTTGGTTGAATCCATTTTTCTCAGAGCAATCTTGATGACAAATATGGGTCGTGTCGTGGACCAACATGAACATACATGCATTTTTATTAAAGAATATCCCACCAGGCGATGTTTCTCAATGTGTTCTTTTAAAATAGAAAAATAGAAAAAATGGAATTGAATTGAAATAATTTTACTTAAAGTATAAAATATATCTTTAGAACATTGTAAGAAACAGCATGTTTAATTGATATATTAATTTTTTGTTACTCATTAATCATATAAACCGCTGTTTTTAAAGATTCATTCTATTTACCATATCCTATACATGGGGCATTCAACGCCAAATCGGAC
Organism: Forficula auricularia; assembly: GCA_024734495.1. NCBI lineage: Eukaryota > Metazoa > Arthropoda > Insecta > Dermaptera > Forficulidae > Forficula > Forficula auricularia. Next base: position 2,577,665 of record JALMQS010000063.1, on the reverse strand, counting down.
GCTTTGAAAAATTTTAATTTTTTATTTCCTTTATTTTTTGACATTTTTCAGTACCAAATACTCTTCCTGGTAAATTTTGAAAATTTTTTGATCACCGGTTTAAAAAATTTCGAATTTCGGTTTTTCGCTCATAACTTTTACAAAAATGGTCTAAATTTAAAAAATTTTTTTTTTTACATACTTAAATACTTTTTAGAAAAAATATAAAAAATTATTTAAACTGTTTTTATATACGATTTTTCCCAGGTAACCACAATATCCTAAGAATATCCTAAGTATATTCTAAGGACATTTAAATCTTCTTAGAATATTCTGAGGATATTGTGTGTTACCTGGGTTGAGTTTGAAAATTTTAATCTTGTTTTTGAAATTGTATGTACTCTTCAATTTTTTTTCATAATTTTTCATTTTAAATTTCTATTCATTCTACAAGACCGAGTTTGTATTTTTTTTCTAAAAAGTATGTAAAAAAAAAAATATCAAAAAAAAATTTGTATTTGGACCATTTTTGAAGAAGTTATAAGCGAAAAACCGAAATTCGATATCTTTTAAACCGGTGATCAAAAAAATTTCAAAATTAACCAAGAAGACTTTTTGATGGGTAAGAAAAAATGTCAAAAAATGAAGGAAATTAAAAATTACAATTTTTCAAACCGTTCAATTTGGCGTGGAATGCCTCATATATTTTTACTAGCCATCTACACATGATATATCTAAAAGTTTAATTTAAAACAAGATATTTGCAATATTTAAAACAAAAAGTAAATTGAAGGAGACAATAAAGAGTGTGTTTCTGCTGGAATTATAAATTTTATTTATTTATAACGAGACTATAGCTTCGAGGGCTTTGTCCTCTTCATCAGTCTATTACAATGTATTCACAGGAATTAATTTATGAATAATAGACTGATGAAGAGGGCAAAACCCTCGAAACTATAGTCTCGTTATAAATAAATAAAATTTATAATTCCAGCAGAAGACACACTCTTTTATTGTCTCCTTCAATATATAAAAATTCTGCTACTCTCGGCAAAAACTTTCAATTTAAAAAGTAAGATTCTAATTTTATTATTAAGCTTAAAATAAACATCAAGAAAACAATAATATGGGTAACATGTAAATAGAATAATGGAAACTTCATTGCTTTGAGCTAACATAAGTACAGGGAAAACATGACATTCGTTTATTGTACAAATTTTACGGGTTGGGATTCCCCCACATTTTACCTCCATCCAGTCTTACAACCCAAGTCTATAATCAACTTCTCCTCTGAATCAAAACAGATGAAAAGAGCTAGCTCTGGAAGGTGAACGAGCGTGTGGAAAGTCCTAATAGCAGTCGCACTTTCTGACCTCGCTGCAGCTCAGAACCCGTTTGAGATAAGAAGCTGAAATTATACACATGAAATTGTGTATTTGGTCTTGTATAGTGTACAGAATTTCAATAATATGACATAAATAGATTCTGAGATATGGACCTGAGAAAAAAAAGCTAATTTTGGCACTCACTCACTGATAGACTGATTGACAGATCATCAAAACCTATAGGGTACTTGTAATCATTCCAGCATCATTAAATTTGGCATATTGGTAGAATTTGAGACACAAATAAAGGAACCATTCGAAAAACCCTGACTTTGCCTCGTTCAGCTTTATTCGAATAAAAAGAAAATGGAATCCTATATATATAAAAGATAATATTTTTATTTTATTTGTACTTGATATGTATTTTAGTTAGTTAAAATCTATAATATATTAAGATACAGTTTTATTAAGAAGAGGCTCGAAAACAAAATACGACTTATTTGATTAAATGGAATAAATAGGTCAATCGGATAGTTATAAAATTTCCCTTTTAACGATTAGGTACTTTATATAATAACTATTAGTCTCTGTTGCAGGGCCCAAGGTCCAATCCCCACTACCAGCCTATGCTTATTGAGCCGTTGTAACTGGAAATTTGAGCCCCACTAATGAAAAGATGACGCTCTCTAGCAAGGGCGCGCAATTACACTGCCACCCACGCGTCTTACAGGTAATATTTATTCCATTCATTTTAGAATTTTCATTATTCTACCCATCCTTTATTTATATATACATCGATATCATAGTTTTAAAAAATAATTTTTCTCAATATTAACCCATTTTCTACCAGGTGTTTGATTTTTTGATCGTCAGTTATATACTACCTATTAAGAGTTTTGATGCTCTTTAACTTGAGAATTATTGGTCGTTCACACTTGAATCTAATATACGTTTTTGTAGAAAATTTTATGCACTACAAAAGCTTAATGGTCAGTTTTTCAAGAAAAATTAAAAACTGAAATTTTTTCACATGTTATTTAAATGGGAAATCTAATTTTTCAATGAGCTACTAAAATTTGGTATCTTGCTAGAGTTTCGGGCAAATATCTTTTCACAAAAACTTTACTACCCTTAACCCATAAAATGAAAGGGTGAAGATAGTAGGGTAAATTTTCAATAACCCTATGATGCTAAAATTTGGTATATTGGTAGGGTTCAAAACACAAATGAAGGAAAAATTGGAAAACTCAGACTTTCCTCTTTAAATCATTAAAATGAAGGGATGAAGATTGTAGGGTAGATTTGCATCTATTAAATATGTAATAAATAAATAATGACTCCTAGGATGATAAAATTTGGCATATTGATAGAGTTTAGGTCATTAATAAAGGTGAAAAATAAGCACAACTTTACTACCTTTAACAACTAAAATAATGAGGAGAAATTTATAAACACCCTCACAAAAAATAAATATATAAATAAAAATAAAAGACAAATATTAGCTTACAAAAATGAGAGAGATCCCATCCAATACATTTGTGTAAAAAAAAAGGCCAAGTTCGAAAAATTAGTGAAATCTTGGGAGCATCTAAGTTAAATTCCCCAAGAATAATTAAGTCGAGACAATAGAATCTACTATCAATTAAAACACATTCTTTCCATTTTAAATGATGACCTAGATTTATGGATTCTAAATATATTTTTCATTTAAATTATTTTCGTGAAACTTGGCTGGTCACGAATTTAATTAATTTAATGGCATAATGCGTAACAGTTTCTGGAAAATAATTTAAAAATATAGAATCAATAAATAAAAGGAAATAGAAAAAATAATATACCCATAATACACCTTTTATAAGAGTATCTCACCATTACAAAAATCGCCGCTTTGTGTATCTTTATAAAACATTAGACTGGCGTAATAAAACGTTGTCTTATAAATATGCATTTCTGAAGATTTCTAAATAAATTTAATAAAATGATAATTTATCGTTATTATTTATATTTTTCAAGAAAATTTTAAGATTAAATAAATTTATATTTGATTATGGGTGGAAATGATTAGCATTGATTTGGATCGATTGCAATTCAACTCTTTCTCTTTTCTTTCCCGTTATTGTAGAAATCTCTTTTTATTTTTTTGTTTGTCTCGGCGGCGAGGCCTCTATTAGCAGATTGGATGTAGAGTTATAGACAACGCTCAACTAACTTCCACTAAATGGATATTCATGTATAAAGTTAGCGACCCTAATTTACGATTTTTGCCAAGTTGGAGCCGACCGCACTTTACGGAAAAAAAACTAAAACCGAAATCTGAAACCTTCTAGACATATAGGGGATTTCACATCACCCATAACTCAAATTTTCAATTTAGCAAATTGAACTAAAACACACGAGATCTATATTTTTTTTAACGAAAGGAGGGTTTGTCGTTTGTCAAGTTATTGTGCATTTATTCAGCCATCGGCAGCGACGGAGGCCAATCTCGATATCGAGGGCGAGTGTTCCGCGCTCAATCTGGCCAATAAAGTCCTGCTCATCGCCGAGGAGAAATCTCATTATCTCGAGAGAAGATATTAGCCCGCCGGGATCTATCACTTAGTATACTTTGTATCTGGACTGAATTTATTCCGCTCTGGCCTCGACAAGGGCTGTATTAGGAACCCTGGGATCCACCCTTAACCGCAACCCCTGCCCCTTACTTTTGCACTTGCCGCCAATCCAACGTGCTGAACATTCAATTGCATATTCCCCGCACGGGAATGGCGGGCGGCCAGGCAATAAGCTTTCACGCTCTATGCGAGAACTCGAGCCTGACAAACAGCCGGAAGCTTAGGGCCGTGCTGGAAACAAATTGTAGGCAACGCGACGCTTCCGGCAAAAGCAAGCAGGGGCAACTCCAAACCTGCAAATCCGTGCATGGATGAAACTCAGGGTCAAACATTATTTTTTAGTACGGAGCCAAAATTAAGGACCCGAATAGCTTCCTTTTGAGATTTGACAGCGGAAAGCTGTCTCTCAAGCTATTAGCAGGAATGTTTGTGATAATTTCAATCAGAGCTGACACCTTGTTGGGAGACTCTTTCCAACATTTTCTATTAAGTCAAGCGAAAAATTTCAAAATTATTTTATTTAAAAAAAAATAAGAAAAAATCTATGCTAAAGCGAAAATTTGTTTAAAATTTTGTAAGCTGACTGCAAAATACGGTAACAGATAGAGCAGGCATGTCAAAAATAATGACTGGCCCGCGAGACAAATATGTAGTTGTGACCTGAGAGATCAATCATATAGCTCTCCCAAATTAAGGAACCATGTTGACTGCATTTTATTTGAAGTTCAATTTATAGAGGTAACAAAGATTAATATATCTTTAATACCTGTTCAAGACTTACAGATGAACTTCTTCATTGCATTTTGAAAATCACGTATACTAGTAAGATCGTTGACACCATACATCGAAGCGATAATGAAGAGTAAAAAGTCAGGTTTCTGGATTCTCCAAATAATATTTGGGTTTAATACGTCTCTGCATAAAAAATTATATCTTTTTTCTTTAATAAAATCACTTTATATATAGGTACTTCTTACTTATACTTAGTATTATTACACTTGCATTTTATTTTTAATCTGGCCCGTTGTCATAGACAAAACAAAAAAACAAATAAGGAGTTTGAGTTCGACACCCCTAGGGTCTGTATAGAGTTTGAACTAGGTACTAGCTGCTGAAACAACTTGCCCCGAAATTGTGGCTCATGGCTGTACATTTTTCTTCAATATTTCAAATTAAAAAAATAGGAGTGAAAATTGAAATTTTTTTTAAGACTTGGCATAATGACTGTATTTTCAAGTGTTGACAAGTCTACAAACAGTTATAGCTAGAATACTCGAACTTGGCACATGTGGTTTTTTCTTTTTAATTTTTACAAGTTAGTTACATTAAACATTTTTTTTTCATTTATTTCTTTATATTAAATACCTGTATGTGGAATGATTGATTCCTCTCATATGGTCTTGACAATTTGAAGAATTAAATCTCCAATGTTATAAACTTATTTACTTTCACTCGTTCATTTATAATTGAAAGTAAACTACGTGTCAGTGATAGATAGAAATCCGATTTTGAACAACGAAGCGTGTTTTATGGTGAAAATTAACCAAAAACTCAATTTTGTTGTGGTTGATGCTCACTACGTTAAGCAATGGTAAGTCGCAGATCGACGAAATTTCAAATTCATGGATTAGAAGAAATACACAAGCTTTTGGTTGAAATAGGACAAACTGAAAGTAATTCTTCTTTTTTTTTTTATAATAAACTTCTGCAGGGAGAGACTTCACACTATACATCCGCCATAAATACACCAATGATATTGATATAGATTGATGATGTAATGATTAAGACCGAAGATGATTTAAGAAAATTTAATAAATTTTCTTGCCAGAGCTGAAAAGTGTTCTTACTAGGTATACGATTTGTTTATTTTTTATTCAAAAAAAGATGGATAAATTTTACTTTCATTCATTTCTCCACTGCGATTGTTTGTAGTGGAGCAATTAATAACATTCCTGAATTGAACTCCAGGACAAAGATACTATTTAAAAAAGTCCCCTGCCTGCAAAGCTAGAAGTGTGCCAGGCCGGAGCTATAAATTGTGATTATCCCGGGGAACCCCCATTAAGTTGGCGGCCGCCTTGTCACGGATAGACTTGTCAAGTTGGTTGCTTGAGCCATTATCTACCGAAACCACTCCCGGTCAGGATTAGCTCATCGGAACCAAAGGTTTAAATTCGTTCAACATGCGGATCGTTTTTATAAGGAAGATAAATAAGGTTCAAGAGAGGATTTTTTGAGTGGCGAAGAACAATATTTTAATTTGAAAGTTTTGTTTGGTGAGATAGCTGCTTAATCGCATTATCGAATCTCCTATTGAATATTCGAATGTATAATAGAAAAAAAATCGCAAGTGAAATCTTTTAGATCATTTTAAAAATGTCTTTATTAATTAAGTTAAAATGTTTTCAAGACTCCGTAAGTTTACAGAAAATTTTTAAAATTAGACAATTGTTGTCAGTGTATAGTGTGATCTAGAAATAGGTGTCAAATTTTAGCTTATTATCGATAACCATTCTAGAGTTCTCTATTACAGGATTGTTTTTCTGATTTTCAACTGGAAGTTCTGAAACTAGAAATCACTAAATCAAATCTCTTCTTTATTTAAGAAAATAAACATTTTGTTGTTAAAACAAACTTTAGACGACCATTCGTTCTAAGTTATGTGGGTATCTCAATATAAACACATATACATGTTTTAAAGAACATTAAAAATATTTATTAATTTCCCAAGTGTAGCAGAGTTGGTAATTCATAAGAGCAAATTAATTTAATCGAGTCCAATTGAATATTCTCTCTCTATATAACGAGTAGGTATCGTTTTGGTTCGAGTGCAAAACGCCATTCCTAGAATAATAGAAATTAAGAAATTCATCACTAATAGTCTAAAACAGGTCTGTTTTTGTAAGTAGATGCCACTTAGATCTGTTTCAGGAATCCTTGCAATACCGCTTAGCTCTAAAGAAAGAGAGATGATTCTATCTACGCACTTTGCAGTTATTTTCATTTTAATGAAAGAATCGCTCACCCGCACATTAAATAATAAGCTGACGTGTTCTGATGTGGCCATCCACTTGTTGTTACCATATAACCTGGCCCCTCTCTTATATTTAATAAAATTATTTATAATCATGTAAGGGAAGGGGGTTAGTTTTTCCATTTTTAGACTCCTGGGACCACTGATTATATATACAAAATTTGGTTGAGTTTGGTAAATGGCCAAGATTTTCAATTTTTGACCCCTCCTCATTTTGGGCTGTTAGTTTTTGAATTTTTATACTTCTGGAGTCTTGAGTTTGCTCAAATAGCCTAGATTTTTAATTTTTAACCGCCCTCCACCCCCATTAATTTTGGGTCGATATGTCAAAATTTAATCACCTCTTAATCTTCAATGGACCAAAACTAAATTTGAAATTTGGTTTTGATATTCACACTAGTTTTTGAGCTAGCTCGTCCACAATAATTTGGTAACGCATAGACTAACTAACAGGCATTTTGACAAAACAATTATTATCTCGAAAAATATAATTTTTTCGATGTTCACTTATTAGGGCTTTTTTGTAGGCGAAAATGCCATGGTTTTGCTCAATTTTTTTAATCAGAATTGTTCTCAGCTGTTTTTGAAATATTTCGAAAAAAGAAGGAAAAAAACACTTTTTTCATGCACGATTACAATACTTGACCATACCCCGTATGGTAATTCAAAAATAATATATTCTGCCTTTTGAACGAGATATTACAAAATCTAATCAGTACTATGTATTTTGATACAAACCAACTTTTTGAACTTTCCATTCTTAGGCTACCTTGGGTATCGGAATTCAGACACACAAAGAGAAACATTTATGTGAAACCTACCTCGTAATTTTACTTAATAATTTTTTATTATTAAGAAATGTTTCACCATGAACCAACACCTATCTCCTTAAAAGTTATAGAAAAAATCATAGTCAAAAAATATTTATCTTCGCGTTTCAGACATTTTAAAGTACAATGAGCAAATATTTATTTTTATGCGAGATTTAATACTATAGAGCCGCCTGGGAGGAGAGTAGTTTTTAACCTGAGTTCATTTTAGCGGTATATATTAATAGCTTAGCTCAATTAAGAGTAATTACTACTTAATTGTTTATCTTCGTTATCCACTTCACAAAAAAAGACTTAAATTTTTGAATCATAAATACTTTGGTGAATATAATTCTTTCTTTGTAAAATCGCCTTGACTAGAAAGCTGGATCCCCTTTTGGTATCAACTCAGTTATCAGTGAATTACATAATATAGGACAGTTGGCTGTATAATTTATTTTTAATTTTTATACATAATTACAATTTTTAATCACCAATACATATTAAGTATTTCAATTTAACTGAAACAAAGTTTCCTGAAATAGAGCTAAAATAATAGTGAAAGTTGGAGAGGGTTATGTTTTTTTTCTATCTCTCCACCTCACAGGGTAGTATGGATTACTATTTTTCATGATTTCTTTGGGAAATATTAGCTTTGAACAAAGGGATAAGTTATTAATTAGCTTATGATCTGATCTTGTGCTTTTAATCAATTTTTGAAAACTCATTTGATACCTAGACGTTTGATCATCAAACGAACTTTTTTCCTCTTTTATTCTCAAACACCCTCTGATCCGAAAAGTTGGAAAGTTGACATCCGTTGCATTCATTCGCTTTATCATCTTTAATATTTACGATTGGGAATATTGAATTTATTACATTGCCTAGCCACCAAGAGAACATGGAAAATCAATTGAGAAGCTGCTTCTTTCGACAGGGGCGATTATTCTATCTTATTCTTTGGCGTTTAAAAATTCTTTTGGTCAATCAGCCGGGAATTGGCTCCCTTTCTTGCTTCCTGTAAGCTCATGCACTCAAAAGAAAATATCGCCCTCCATCCATCCCATCAGACATCCTGTAGTCCATTTACATAAAAGACCTTTCCGATTTTCCGATCATTCTTGCCTTTGCATTCTTAGAACCAGATTCTCTCTCTGTCTTTGTTCATTCTTTTGTCAGACAGATCAATTTCAGGTGGAATGAGAGGATTCAGTGAATTCGAATTCTAGTTGATAGGAATATCTCTATACTGTATGTTAACATATATTAAGGAATGTTTTAGTCCATGTCCACCTCCTGAAGGGTCCCTAAAGTTTATTACCATTTTCTTCAAAGAACCATATTTTCTTTAATGTTTATGTGTTTATTAGATATAAAATATATCTTCTTGTTATTCTTCTTTGTTAGGCCTCAAAGACCTGTTATCCTATTTACCCAAATAGTAATCTGGGAGGGACGTCATTTAATTATTTTTGAAAATTACTTGATGTATGTATAGATCTAAAAAAATCATAAATCAAAAGTTGAATCTTAAATATACCAAAACTATTTTCTTTTTTAGTGATTCCTCATTTCTCAAAAACTAGTGGTGTAACCCAAAAATTCCCAAGCTGTGCGCCGTGGCCTCTTCACAGGCGCGCCGCGAAGCTTAATAATTAATTAAAGAAAGACATTTGGCCTAACTAGACAAAAAAACAAAGTGAGAAGCTAAAAATTTATTTATTATTAATTTTTATCTCTTACTTACGATTAGACATACATAAACCGAAAAAATTTAACTTTGACACCCTCGAAAAAATTTGAAATGTATACAAATGGATCTCCCCTGTGGTCTGAATTTTTGATTTTCATAGAAAAATAAACTATTAATTCCCAAGATATTTTTATCGATTCTAATACAAGAGTATTTAAAGAGACCAAATACGGTATTTGTTTTGATATAAAGCGAAAAAATTTAACTTTGACACCCTCGAAAAAATCTGAAATGTATACAAAGGGTCCCCCTGTGGTCTGAATTTTTGATTTTCATAGAAAAATAAATGATTAATTTTCAAGATATTTTTATCGATTCTAATAGAAGAGTATTTAGAGGGAACAAATACGGTATTTGTTTTAATATAAAGGAAAAAATTTAATTTTGATAACCTCGAAAAATCTGAAAATAATATATATAAAGGGTCCCCTCTGTGATCTGAATTTTTGATTTTCCTAGAAAAATTAACTATGAATTCCCCAATATATTTTTATAAATTCTAATACAAGAGTATTTAGAGAGACCAAATACGGTATTTGTTTTGATATATGTACTTTTACATATGTATAAAATTTTAACAATGCTACTACTGTAAATATAGAGAGGAGAGAGAGAAATGTAAATATTACCACCAATTGTGTATACCCAATTTTGTCACCTACTCAAATCTGTTGTGTGAGGTGGCCTCCTCCTTCGCGGCCAAAATAAATAATATATAATAGGGCGCCATGGAAAAATTTTAATTGAAAAAAGGCGCCAGAATATTGTTTTTTATTTAAATTATGAAATAAAATTGAAACAAATATATTGTTTCAATTTTATATTTTATATAAAAACCCAAGCTCGAGTTGAAAATTCAATAGTTCTGAAATATACTAAATATCTAGAAATAAACTTATTTTATACTTGTTATTATTATTTCGTTTTAATAAAACATTTATTCCAAAATGGTATGACATGTATTTATTTATTTCATTTGAAATTTTTCCAGTGTGATTCTTTTAATTTCTTTAAAGCTTTTTGTATTTTTTTCAATTACAATTTTTTTAAAAGTGTGTAAATATATGGCCCGCAAAGTCAGAACAGCCGAGAGCACATCAGGTCCAGTGGGTGGCGAGGCACCCGGTCTTTGAATGGGGTTGATTACGTCATTTCAGCCTTCTGATTTATTAGAGTGCTGTGTCTCTGGGCTAGATAAAAATAAAAACATTTATTAGATTATACGGGACCGTAGCGAAAAAATCAGACAACTCATTTTTTAAAAAAACGCCCGCCCCATCCTCACCCAAGTCACCCCATTTTAAATCGCCAATCTTGCTTTGAAGGGTGGCTATACAACCCGGGAGGGTTGACATTTAACCCTGTCATTTAAATGAAAAAAAAGCTCGAACGCAGCATCGAGTCACCTTGGCTGCCACGTTTCCTGTGCCGGGTTCTCTTGTTGGATTTGCATAATACACTGATAGATTTGGCTAGCTTAAATCTTCCGCACCTTATCTCCACCCCCGGACACCCTAACCCACTTGCCTCGACGCCAATACGGACCTAGGGCTCGAAAATGGCGGCTTCATTGCCCTTCGATTTATAACAACTCCATTTACATTCAAATAAATAAAAAAAAAGATAAAAAATTTGACTGGACAAGTGTATCACTAACGAAAGAGAAGCCATCCTTTTCCTCTCATTGCATATTACTTTTTGAATTTCCGTTTAAAAAGTAAAACGAGACCTTATTAGTGTCTGTCTTTCTATCAGAGCATTGTAGCTCGTAAACTAAATAAGATACAAGTTTGATTTTTTTTTTTTTTTTAATGAAATTGATGTGAGAAGGAGATACACCAGAAGGTCCATCCCCTAAAGGCCTGTATGGGCTGGCACCTCCATCGTGAAAAGAACAGAGTAGAAGGAAAGAAGCCGGGATCACGAGCCTAATCTCAGAAAGTTAGATACAATCCAATATCCAATTTACTAAGTTTTTAGGGGCTTCGAGCAGTGGTAAATTCTCCGATCGATAAATTAGGTTTTTAAATTTATCTCCCACTTAATTTTTTTTCCAGACCCTATACTTACAGAAAAAATGACTGGGCATAGCCGGGAATCGAACCCGAGACCTCCGAGAAGCCAGCCAGACATGCTGACCATTACACCAGGAGGCCGACAAAAGAAGTTATATGTATTCATTTTCCCGCAAATCAAAAATAGTATTAAAATTTTAATCGTATGATTATTTGACCGAAGATCAAATTTTATGGGGTTAAAAATAAAAATTATCTTTTATCATAGAATGTGAACTATTCATGTAAAGATCTTTTAAAGTAAAATTAGGTTTGATTAAAAAAAACTCGATTCAGTATATTCGGTTAAAAACGAAATTTCACATGTGAAATTTCTTCTTAATGACCTAATCTCAACAAAAAATATGCACAGATTAGTAATAGAGATCTAAATAACGATGACAATTTAAACTGACATCGTTATATAGATCTTGGACAAAAAAACATTTGGAGAAATAAAGGGAAACTCTTTTTTAATATTGTGAGTATTTAATTCAAAAACAACAAATACAATCACTTCCACTAGACACGTTTCTTCAGAGACTTCTTTTGTCTTCTTAGTCTTCGCCTCTTGTGGATTTGAAAACGAATCAGAAAAATTGCGCTCAGAGTAGCAATTGAAAAAAATAATTTTCGTTTAATGCAATTATCTCTTACAAGTATTCCATAATAACTATAATTTGTAGTAGCTAATTTAAAAGGGCTAATTCTAAAGTAAATATGGTAGAATATTGAGGATGAATGGTCCCTAATTCCCCACCCATGATTTAATGATCTATCTTAAAGGAGAATGTAAAAAGTAAATTTTGAATTTAAAAAGATTAATAATTTTGGCCGAAAATTGAAAAACTTGGGCCTCTTGGCTGAGAACAAAGAGTTTTCGAGAACCGCAGTGGATAAACGAACCGAGAGTGATGCACAGTCCTTGCCTATTTCTGGTCCAATATAAGAAAAATTCTCTAATCCTCACAAGAGAGGAGAACTCCTAAAGAATTGCAAGGCGAGTCTTTATTCTCAGCCAGAGGACGGCACTTACAGCTTGGGCCTCTCTGCTCAAACCAACACAGTATTCTCAGACAAAGAAGTAGCGTGAGCCCTTCTACGAATAGTAGTACTAATACTACCTGGCGAGCAGATCTTCCCAGTGCAGGGGTACCTCCCTGGATCCCGGAGGTCAGAGCCTAAATCCTCGACAACCCACAGAGATTCCCTACAACTTGATTGTTCGTAAACCTAAAACGGAGAGCTCACGTCCCTGAATGCCAACCAAGAATTCCAAGTTTTCTTTGATTTGTCATTTGACTCGCTGATTGGATTGAATTCCAATCGAAAGAAGCGAAATAGAAAGATCTAAGTGTTACTTTCTTCTAGACTACACTTGAGCTAGATTTAAAAAAATCCGAGAAACTATTTACTGAGGTTAGTTTTCATGCACATATGAGTTAAATTTACACACACATACTAAGTGAATTTTTAATATTCAATCAAATGTAAGGTGACATTTTTTTTAAATAATTAGAAAATTATTAAAAAGTTTGTTAATATTTTTTGAATTTATATATCTCTTTTGAAGACAAACTGGCCAAATGTTGAAGAAGTTCAATTTTCTATTCAGTGTACTCAAAAACTCGAATTTCAATTTATAACGATATATTGACTAGATAAAATTAATAAGTATCAAAAAATTTTAAAACACGGTTGATAGCAAGAAATTTACTAAAAGAAAATATAACTTTATAATATTGATCATTATTAAACAAGATTCAGAAACATGTCGCTAAAATTACATAGCGTTTATGGTGAAATGTGTAGAAATATTTTCTTTATTTTTTCTACAGATTGAAAATGTATGAATTACAAATTCTTATTTATATATTAATTTTTATTAAATTAATTTGAAATTTTGTTTTCGTAGGAAGTTAAATGCATTAATTGATTGAATATCAAGTTGTAAAGAGGAAGCACCTTAACGCAAATTATTAATAAAAAACATAATCTATAATTCTATAAATTGAGACGAGTGGATCCCACGGTGTCCAGCGAAGTTCTCGGAGCCCTGAAAGAGATCCTAGATCTGTTTGCCCCGACAAATTTTCTAAATTCTAAATTCATTCTTTTTATATAATACTTATTGTATGTTTCTCGAAGTCCAACGATGTCAGAGATGATCTGTAAGCCCTGATCAAAGCATCTGTATATATTTCTAAATTATTAAGTGAGATTTAAATTATAATTAAAAGATCAACGAATAAATGTAGAATCTAATCAGTGAGTTTAATTAAAAACTATTCCTAATTTAATTTGGCAAGGCTAATACATGAAGCTTAAAGATATTAGATTAATTATTGTTACTAATATTATATCATATTCAAAAATCTCTCTATTTATCAATGAATCATTAAATTAAAAAAAAAAATATTCAAGCAATTGAAAATCTCTATTACGATTTAAAATACTAAATATTTTATATATTTAAAAAAATTCTAAACTAAGAAATAAAAAAAAAATCAAATTTTTATCTATCTATATTTAAAAAAGTTTAATAAATTTCAACTTAATTTAACTAGATCATATTTTGCTTATCACTTAAAAAATAATATTAAAAAAGAAAATGATACTAAATGTACGTCCTCTTTGGAATTAAAAAAGACCAATCAATATATCAAAGATGTTATTGAAATTGTTGCATTAATTGAAAAGAATTCAAAAATTTTGATGAAACATTCATTTTAGTTGTAGAAAGAAATAATTATGAGTATAAAAAATAACGATTCTTTGGGTGATATACTATTTTTGACCTTTTTGTTATAAAAAAAGTCTAGCTCACCAAGCTTCAGCTCCATCGATGAGTCGTCTCCCCCTTGGTGTCACCTCTCGAGGATATCTTCTGAAAATGGACAAAAGTGAAATTAAAATTTATTGATTCCACCGTTAGCATTTGTTAAAACTTTAAAACTTTGAAGAGAAATAAAATAAATAGCTAAATATTTAAAATAAAATAATAAAACATTATTATTTTCAATTTTATTAATCTGCTAGCTGCAAGGCCCGCCTTCGGCGGCCCTCTTACTAGCCAAGGGGAGCCCCCTGGACTCCCAAACCTCGAACCCCACCCTCATACCCCACTCCCACCCAGCACACCCCCCGAACCCCACCCAGTACCTCCCACCCCGCACCCCAGCCCCTGCACCACCCTACGACGCCTCTGGACCCTCACCTGAACCCCCCACTCCACCCTGCACCACCCCACCCCTGACCGGACACCCGCACCATCACCCCGCGCCCCACGCACCCCACTAAGCCTATGGATCCCCACCCACCCCGGAACCCACCACGCACCACCCCACTACGCCTATGGACCCTCACCTAAGGCCCCCCATTACGCCTCTGGACCCTCACCTAAACCCTGAACCCCCGGACCCCCCCCCCGTGCCCTTCACCCCCGCACCATTTGGTCAAGTTGGCTCTAAGGGTAAGAAATTTAATTTTTGCCCCCCCCTTGGGTGGTTAGTTTTTGCATTTCTAGCCTTCTAGTGACCCACAGATTATGTATACAAAATTTGGTTCAGTTTGCTCCAAGGGCGAGTATTTACATTTTTTCACCTCCTCCCCTTTTTAAGTGGTTTTTGGGAAATTTTTAAACAAAAGTTGTCAGAAATCACATCCCCTACAACTTTGTTTATCATAAAATTTGCCGTAGGGTTAATAGTTTAGGAGTTATTTGATAATTGTCATTTGTGCGCTCCCCTTCTGGGGTCAAAATATCAAAACGTTATATAGCTAAAAACGTAAGTTAGAAGACATCTGATGTAATTTCATAATAATCCCTTCGGCTGTTTTTACGTGAATCGTGAGCAACTTTTCGCGGAACCCATGGAAACACACACACAGACAGACAGACAGACAGAAATTTTGTTTAGGGTGTTTTCGTTCATAACTTTGCTTGAAACGTGTGCAACCAAAATTTGGCGTGATTTGGACCAATGTACAGACAAATCCTTAATTTTATATATATAGATTTGTTTAATCAATTTTTTTATCAAATGAAATTTTTTTATTTTGTCGTGAGTAGCAGAGGTGTTGATTCATAAAGAGAAATCAATACAATCAACAATAATAATAATCCTCTGCTTGATTAAGCTAGAAGTCACTAGAAACTATAGCTACTTTAGTCAATCCAGTTCGATCAATTTATCTAGAAGCTTCTTGCAATTTCGAGAAACATGCTGGATTATTCGATGACATTTTATAAGATTCTAGAATGTTTGATGTATTATATAAATTATTAAAAATAAAATTTTAGATAGAAACTACAGTTTTAAACACTTTACCTTTATCTTCAATGTTGCTTACATAAATATTATATGAGTATTATCTAAGCTTACTCTTAAAAATAACACAAACAAATTTACAAACAATCACTAGAGTATTCGAACCCATGATAAACAATATAATAATATTCATAAATAAAAGACTGATGTTGAAGATCAAACTTTCGAAACTATAGCCTCTAACAAATAAATTATAAATATATATTTAGGTATACTCGTATAAATTATATTCGCATCAAACGGAGGATTACCTTCATTGATTACCTCTTATGAATCAACACCTATGCTACTCATACTACTCTCGCGAAAGTAAATTTTATATTATGCTAATTTTAATAAAAAAAATTAATAAATAAAACTAAATTTACTTACCATAGGTTAGGCTCGTAGAGACCCTGAAGTGATGAGCCGTCTCCGCCCCAACAATCCAACCTCCCATCTTTAACTAAAACAAAAAGACACTAGTTAATCAGTATGGCCTTATTAATGAATTAGATTTTAGAATAATAATTTATTTAAAAAAATCTCGTACTAGCCGAAGATTCCACTTGATTGCGCGCTGATGGCTTCATGTTCTAAGCTAACTATACCCAATTCCTTTTTTAATAAATGGTACAGATGGCCAACTATCCCTTGCATTCTTCTTTCTTCAAGAAGTTGGTCTTCTGTGTCGAAACGATCGCGAACACGGAATAAATATCGACACACGGTTAGGCTCAGTTTGGCCTAAAAACCCTAATCGAGATGGATAAATCGCGGATCTAAAACCGTCGCGTAACCGACCGAAATTATAAAATAAAGCGAAACTTAAAAACGAAACGAACGAGAAAAGTATCTTTTGCTCTTTTCCAAATTTTCATAAAATTCCGACAGGTATCTGTAAATTTGAAACAATTTTTAATTCTTAACATATTTTGTTTTTACACTTTTATTGTTTTTAAAATTAATAGGGTAGTATTTATCGTCAAATGAAAATTTGATTGATTGCGCGCTGAAAGATTGGTTGATAACCCGAAATATATATCGAAATAAAACTCATCTATACCTACTTATAATAATCGGCTTGCGCACAACGCCGGGGTGATTTTTTAAATTTTAAAACCCACTAATCATGATAAATAAAATTTATTAAAATTAGGAAATTTAAATTATTATTTTAAAACACACTATTACTTCATGACAAATAAAATATGGGCCAGCAAGATGCCCACCGAATGAGGGCTTCGCAGCTCATAAAATATATCTGTATTATTCATGTGAAACCTACCTAGTAGTAGTTTATTAAACACTTTTTCAAGATGTTTCACCTAGAACGAGACCAAGTTTCTTAAAAATTATATTTATTTCTCAAATATGAGCTCAATAACTTGAAAAAGACACGAAGCCTTTTGTGCCTAAGACGCTAAAATCAAAAGTTTCCCATTTTTTGGTTCAGGGGTTAAATTTTGAAAAAATGAAAAAACTCTCCCCAGATATTTCAACAATAGACCGATGTCCCAAAATTTAACGCTAAAACTTAAAAACCCGGGAAAATACAACACTTTTGAAATTTCAAAAATTTGCCCTAAAATGACTATATCTCCCTTTTAGGGGTAAATAGAACAAAATATCCAAATATGTTTTTTTCGTATTTAAATGTTTCACCATTTAAAAAAACAACATATTACTATATCTTTTCTGGTTTAAGGAATCTTGAAAAATTCTGAAGACACATTTCGAGGGCCTTTATTCCCTTTAGGGTTCGAAATTCAAAAAATCCCTTCTTAGCACACCCATAAATCGTAGAAAAAATATACAGTCCAAATTTCATCTTTTTAGGTTCAGTGGTTTAAGCTGTAGGTGAATGATTCAATGAAATGTCACCTTCTCTTTTTATATATACGAGTATTAAGATATAACATAATAACCACCCACGGGTATATAACTATTAATCACCTAATGAAACTTTAGGCTATATTTTCATCAAATTGTTACCAAGAAATTTAAGACCGAAAATCAAAGATCTTAATAGATATGTTTTATTCATGTCAGAAGGGATAAACTACTCAGGAATCGAAGCCAAGTGCCAAACTTGCTTTCCGGGCTGTTGGCTTAACCCTAGAGACAATATCTTTCTGGCATAATTATACATTAGGGTGTTTCATTTTAGGGCAACATTTTTTTTGTCCAAGTTGAGAAACTGATAATTTATAGAAAAAAAATACTTTCCGATGGAAAAAAATTCCAAGTCAATAAGGGGCTTAGCTCATCGAAAAATTCGATTTCCCATTTAAATAACATGGGGAGGGAGAATTTCGGTTTCAACTTGATTTTTCGGTATTTAATTTTAATTTTTAGTTAATTTTTTGAAAAATTGACCATATTAAGCTTTTGTAGGGCATAAAATTTGCTACAAAAAAGTATATTAGACTTAAGTGTGAACGACCAATAATTCTCAAGTTACAGAGCATCAAAATTTATCCGAGCATAACTCGTAATACGTAGAATATAGCTGACGATCAAAAAATAAAACATCTGGTCGAAAATTGATTAATATTGAGAAAAATTATTTTTTAAAACTATAATATCGATGTAAAATTAAAGGATGGGTAGAATAATGAGAATTCTAAAATGAATGGCATAAATATTGTTTTTAGGAATTTGGTGTTGGTACTTGGTACTAGGCATAAATATTACCTGTAAGACGCGTGGGTGGGAGTGTAATCGGGCGCCCTTGCTGGAGAGTGTTGTTTTTGCCTTAGAGGGTTCACATTTCCAGTCGCAAGGGCTCAAGAAGCATAGGCTGGTAGTGGAAAGTGGACCTTGGACCCTGCAACAGAGAGTAATAGTTATTATACAAAATACCTAATCGTTAAAAGGGAAATTTTATAACTATCCGATTGACTCTATTTATTCCAATTTAATCAAACAAGTCGTATCTTGTTTTCGAGCCTCTTCTTAATCAAACTAAATATATCTTAATATATTATAAATTTTAACTAATTAAAATAGATACAAGTACAATTAAAATAAAAATATTATCTTTAAATTTTTTATTGTTAAGGATAAATAAATTGAATTTGCTTCTTTCCAGTAATTTATTTTGTTATTCAAATGGTTAATCCAAATATTTCTAGAGCGTTATTAGCATCTCTTCCTCAGTGGAAACTGTGGGACCACACAATAGGCAAGTCAGTGAGTTATTATTAATTACAGGTATCAAAAAGTACTCACCCACTCCCCCACCAATGTGCCGACCCCATCAGTTTTTACAGAACAATTGATAAAAACTCGATCACACAACACACACATACATATATATATATATATATACACATACACATTCAAAATGAGACAACATACGAATATATACAATTATTTACATCTCTTTATAATAAAGTCCAATGAAATTTCATTGGACTTCATTAAATGTCTGCTAGTACGATATGGTTAATAGTAGGTTACCAAATTTAGTGTACGCTCTAGCTCAAAAACTAGTGTGATTATCAAAACGAAATTTCACTTGTATATTCTTTCTATTGAGATAAAGAGCTGATTAGATTTTGGTTGAAATCGAACCAAAAATTAAGGGTGTGGGGGCTCTTAAAAATTAACAAATTTTCGGAGCCCAAAATTGTGGACGGGGGGGGGGAGGGTTCAAAAATAGAACTATCAATATATGGTAACTCCAAGACCCTTTGATCGATTTGAACAAAATTTTGCATATGCACCCTACTTATATGATTTTATAAAAATTACTCGCTTTGTGAAATCGATAGTGACCCAAAAAGAGATGGGGTTCAAAAATAATTTAAAATAATTAAATTTCCATACAAAAATCGAAGAAAGGTGATATTTATAATAGAAGATTCTCATTTATAAGGAGATATCATAAATTAATAATGAGTTCAAAATTCAGAGTGGAGGAGGGTCCTTTCGTAAATGATATAGGAGATGGTCAAGTCATGTGGATGGCCACATGAGTTTATTTTATATTCTATAGATATAGATAGAAATATAATTCTGGTCAAACATCTCGGTGTATTATATTTATTCAGCCTTCCACGGACGAATCGGACCCTCGAAGGGGTCCTTCTTCAAGAGAGTTGCTAGTTAATAAATACCAAATCATCTAAACTTTTGACATTTAATTCAAACACATATACACAAAAAATACATTTCAATCCAATTAGGAATTTATTTTAAAAAAATTTTGCACTTAGATCAAGGATGTCCATGGCCCGCATCACTATGTATTATTTAAACTTTGCCAAATCACATGATAGTATTTTAAACATTCCACATGCGAATAACAATTTTTAGAGATTTCGTTAAAAGTTGCGTTGAGATAATTACTAAAAAAAAAGATTTGCGTGAGCCTCCACAAAATACTTAGGGCCGGTTGTATGTCGCAAAGTAAATGCTTTTTACCATCTACCCTGTGTTAGTGGTAAAAAGCATTTACTTTGCGACATACAACCGGCCCTAAATAGAACAATTAAAATTATAATATGATTTTTGGGGAAAATAAAAAAATATAAATGACTTGTCTA
>JALMQS010000063.1:2523278-2557136 GCA_024734495.1 Forficula auricularia | reverse complement strand
TGAATTTAATAACACGATTACTTTATTTTAGAATAGAAATTAAGGTAGCATAATTTTTCTCACATGATTTCTAAAATCCTCACCCCCTCATTGATTTATAAAACATTTTTTTTTGTCAAGGGAAAAATGGTGTAGGTTCTTGGTGAAACATATTTTACTAAAGTAAAGAAAATTTAAAAAATATAAAATTCTAGGTAGGTTTCACAAAAATAAAAGACAAGATGCTTATTGTCCATCTTCAGAAGTTCAAAGAGAAAACTTTGAACTCATGAAGATGGGCTCATACCCCGAAATATATATATATATATGGAGTAGGGTGGAGCGAAAAAGTCCCCCCCCCCTCAAATCTTTAATCAATTTATTAGACTGTATGCGGAAAAGTTGCCACCTATAAGTGTAACCATGTGTATGAAATTTGAACTTCCTACAATGCAATCTTAAGATGCCCCTTTGCCATCACGAAAATTTTGGGACTTTTTTCAGATTTTTGCTTATAACTCTAAAACCATGGGTCCTACGAAAATTTTACTCCTACCAAAATAAAAGAGCATAGAATTTCGCGTTGAATAATTTACTGAAAAAGTTAAAGTCAGTTTAGCCGGTTAGCCACAATCGATCGTCAAAGATAAGCAAGTTTTACCAACTTTGCGTAAAAGTGAATTATCCTCATTATGTGATCACAAGAAACCACTTTTCGAATTGTGGTGCTGACCCCATAATAGTTTCCAATTGGCTAAAAAATGAGATTGGCAAAGTTTCATCTTAATTGGACAACGGTAACCCGTGCCGCAATAAGGTCGGATCATGTCCTGTCTTGGAAAATTCTGGATATCTTCAAATCTAAAAGTTTTAACAAAAAAGTGGCTCAAGTAAAACTTCAAGACAACAAAATTTCTTAGAAAATGAGACAAGAATCAAGTTTCTAGGATGAGTGGTTTTCATTTTATGAATGAAAAACTGCAATTTTTTCAACCTCATTGCGGCACGGGTTACCGTTGTCCAATTAAGATGAATGATTGCCAATCTCGTTATTTAGCCAATTGGTAACAATTCTGGGGGTCAGGGCCGCAAAAATTTGAAGAGAAGTTTCTTGTGACCACCTAATATATAGTTGTTTCAAGGTAGTTGTTTGATATGTTTAATTTCATGTCAGAAGGACTTATCGCCAACTTGCGATAGCAAGGGAGTATTTTTCTGACATGAAAATCATAGAGATTAAATCCTTCTGACATTAAGAATAAGCACAGGTAGAAAATATCATTCTAATTACTATTACAAATTAATGCGAAGTGAGTGAAAATTTACTATCATTCATATTATTATTATTTAGATATATATTATTTTTATTATTGTATTAACCACAATAAAAATTATAAATGATTTAATCTGTATGTGTGTTTTGTTTTTTATTTTTGATAGTACAATGATTGTTTGTCAGAATAGGGGATTTAGTGAATACATATACAATATAAGTATTTAAAATACAAATGAAATATTTGCTAATCATTTCTAAAATTGTCTAAGAATGACTCATTCCTTCAAGAGTTAAACCCAAGTGCCAACTTCACGGATAGCAAATTGACACTTGGTTTCAAATCCCGAAGGTGGCGAGCCCTTCTGACATGAAAATTATAGAAATGAAATTCTTCTTACATATAAGACCAGCTGCAAAGCCCGCCTTAGGCGGGCATCTTGCTGGCCAGGGGACTACGCCCCCTGACTCCGTGGTGAGTTTTAAATTTCCTAATTTTAATTTTAAAATTAAAAAATCACGTCGGCGTCGTCGCGCAAGCCGATTATTATTAAATATAGATACCATATAGATAGATATAGATAGATTTCACTTCTACTACAAATGAAAATTTCTGCTGGCGAGTGAATGTACCGTACCATTCAGTATGGCAGCATTTCATATTATATTATTATTATTTTTTATTTATATACATATATTATTATTTTAAAATATAAATGAAGTATTTGTTAAACATATCTAAAATTTCAATTATTTTGGAAATTTTACTTTGCTATAAATATTTGTAACGATTTATGATCTAATAACTCAATAATTTGAGGAATTTAATATTTTTCGCAAAAATTTAAATTTTAAATAAATCAGATTTATCCAATTAAAACTACATTTATTTCATTATGTACGGAATTGGAGAAGGGGGCATTTGTAGAAATTCTGTGATTAAATTTTGCATGTTTTTTTTTTAATATTCTAATTTTTGAAAAAATATATTTTTCTATACTATATTAAATTAGAACATTAGAAGTGTTTTCATTTGCAGACGGGCTGGTAGAACTCAATGATTGGTTGCCTCTCCATAAAATCTCTATATTCTAAGGATTTTTATAGCTTTGGTTTTATTTAATAAGGGTTCAAAGAAGAGACGTTCAGCTTTTTAATATTTATTATTTAAAACTCCCCTTTAACGTTTCGGTCAATGGTTATTGCCATCTTCAGAGTTAAACAGGATTGAATTAGATTAGACTCATCTAAGTAACTACATCCTACATCGGGACTCACCGGGAATTTGTCAATATTTATAAGAATTTGCATTACTTAAGTCTTGGTAAAATTATTTTCTTTTTGAAAATATTACATTCTTTTTTATGGATATCTTGTACCTATATGATTTTGTATGTATCCTTTGTATTTCTTGTATATAATTTTATTGATGAGTTGTGTATCTAAAAAAATTTTTTTTTTATAAATATTGATAAATTCCCGGTGAGTAGTACCTAAAGACTTCTTCTTATAGTGCCATGCCCGAATGGGCGTCGGCTCCTCTCCACATATACCTGTGTTGAGTGTGTTTAGCTGTTTGACACAGATATACGGGACCTACTTTTTAACGCCGGTTCCGAACGGCTAGTTTGGAGAGGTTGTCTAGGCAATTATACTCTTGGTAGTTTGCCATTGCTTTCCAAGAGGAGGCGGCTGCAAATATCTTCCGAAGCTCATTCTCAAAACAGCATACTTCAGGACAGCGGCCCGACACTCTGACCACTGACCCACAGTTACCTACTACTATAATTTATTAATTGCATTGATGTAGTTACTTAGATGAGACTAATCTAATCTCATATGTTCAATCCTGTATTAGCTCTGAAGATGGCTATAACCAATGGCCGAAACGTTAGCGGTGATTTTTAAATAAAATAAATATTGAACGTCTCTTCATTGAACCCTTATAAAATAAAATCTCTAAAGGGATTTCAACCAGGTAATATTACCAGATAATATTTCAAATATGTTAAAAATTATATTTTAACAAATATTTAATATTGATAAGATTCCTCCGGAGGGATCGGGTAAGCTCTCGCAGACGATAATACCTGTGTATTTTATTAATAATCAAAAGTCAATTTTGACCAATACGTATTATTCATTTTTTGCACTCTTATAAAAAGTAAATTAATTTAGATTTTAATATAACTTTTTTTTATTATTAGTTTTATGAATAATCAAACAACATCTATAAATGGTTGTTTCGCTAAGCTCAATCGGAAAACTTTTTTTTTTTTTTTTTTGTATTATTTTAGCGCTTAATGATAAAATATTTGTGGTTTAAAGATATAAAACAAAAACACTCGTCGATACAATCAATACAATTTACCTTTTTTACCATCTCTCTCTTGAGCTTTTTATATTGTTTTTTATACCCTATTAGAAATTAATAATAAAACGGAGAGGATTTTTTTGCCCTTTTTATTTTAGTACTAGCAGTAGTAGTAGTTGGAAGTGTATTTATTTATTGGTTTGTTTACCAATTGATTTATCTGCAGTAACAAACAGGTAGAACAACCCAGTCAGTGACCTCTAGGATGGGCACCAAATAAAATATTTAAATTACAGGCTACGAGACCGAGAGCAACAGCAACAGGACCTTTTTAGGGTTTATTGTGCAGCACATATCAACGTCACATTTCGTTTTTTTGTTGTTCGATTGAAAAAAAAAAATTCACAGTAATCTTTTATTTTATTTGTATAGGTATATAAATATATTCTAAACACGATTTAACGTCATAATTCAATTCGATTCTTTTTGTTGTTTTTGTTGTTGTTTCTACTTTTTTAATTGATTTCAAAATACATTAAATTGTTGTAGAGTTAATGCGGATTCTATTATCTTTAAATACGATTGAGTAAAAATAATAGGTACATTACTACACATTAAATTATAAATGTGTGGTCCATAAAAGAGAAATCACTGAGGGTGTCCTCAGCTTGATGCAAATAAACATACCTACCTAATATATCTTCTATATAATAAAAATGAATTTCTGTTTCTTCGTAAGCGCAGATCTCTCAAATGCCTGGACCGATTTGGCTAATTTTTTTTAAATGTTCGTAATAGTCCAATTCAGGTTAATACGTAAAAAAAAAAATTGGAAAAGTTGCCCGGAAAATTGGAAAATTCAGGAAAAAACGAAAAAAATTCAGGTTAGCCAACATAGCTTGCCAAACAATAAAAGAACTAAACTAGCAAAATAAACAAGTGTTGGCGACCCTGTTTGTAAGATTTTTGAGTGTCATTCATTCTCAATAGTTCTAACTACATTATCGTTGAAGAAGAATTTAATATTGCAACAAAGATTTAAAAAAACTATCTATTTTTTTTAAAGTAAATTTAAAAAAAAACGTCATGATAACTAAATTTTTGAAAAAGTTATGGTTATTTAAAAAAAGCTATTTTTTCAAAAATTCCTAACTTCTTTTGGGTTGGGTGAAAATTTTTTAAAAAATTCTGAAAACCGTCTTTAATAGGGTAGAAAAAAATAAAAAAAGTTTCAGCCAAGCTTTTGATTATATTTATAGATGAAAAATATTTAATTTAAAATAAAATATGTTATTTAAAAGTATATTTTTCTTAAAAGGAGGGTGAATCCCCTGGCCAGCAAAAGAGCCCGCCGAAGGCGTGCCTTGAAGCTAGTACCAAATATAAATGTATCTATATTATTATGTGATTTCTCCCTGTGATATGTATGTAAATGTGTAATGTTAACTAATGGTTAGGAATGTACACCATATTTCATTTATTGTTTCTTGTTTGTAAAATTAAATAATTATTAATATTAATCCGGTCTTATGTACAGCTGACAATTCTATAGGATACGACATATTCTATGTTTTGTATTTTCTGGATAAATAAATAAAAAATGAATAAATATATAATTTATTTGTTTGAGACTATAGTTTCGAAGGTTTGACCTTCTTCATCAGTCTTCTAATTAGAAATAATTTACATCTGTTATTTCTCATGGCTTCAATTACCCGATTGGCTATAGAAAAATTTGTTTTGTTGTTATAGCAAGCCAGCCATATAATAAGCGAATTTTATAAGAAATAATTTTTAACTAATTTAGTATCGGTTCTAGGTGAAACATTAAAAAAGAGTAGATTAAACTAATAGTTAGATTTCACATAAATAAAACAAATATATTTTATGAGTTTTTTTTTCTCTCGATATATTTTTCGGGTTAATAATCTATCTTCAGAAGAAACAAGAAGCAACCAAATAACTCAAAAAATATATTTGTTTTATTTATGTGAAGTCTACCTAGTAGGTAGTTTAATCCACTCTTGCTATGAGAAATAACAAATAAAATATTTATAGTTAAAAGACTGATGATGAAGATCAAACCTTCAAAACTATAGTCTCAAATAAATAAATTATATATCATATTTATATTTGGTATATATATGTACTATATATGATTATTTGCATCAAGCAGAAGACAACCTCATTGATTTCTCTTTATGAATCTACAACTCTGTTACTCTCGGCAAAACAAAATCTTTTCAATAAATTTGGTCACTAGCAAGGGGCAAATTTCTTCTTCTTTAATCTTGTTAAGCAACTCTATAAATGTACTTTTTTGTTCAGTATGGTAGTGTTTTGAGGTAAAACATATTTAATAAAATTAAAAATAGATTACTAGATAGGCTTCACAAGCTTAAAAAACTCGAGACTGGCCATCGCAATACTTACCCATTATATTCTATAGAATATAAATGTGAAAGTAAAAATATTGCTTATGGGTAAGGCTCACTTATATACTATATATACTTAGGGCGACGAGCCCATCTTCAGAGTTAAAATTGATAACAACATCAAAATTTAAATGTAAACTCTTGATGATGGGATCGTCCTTCAGAATATATATTGAGCCTTGCTCTTAACCTCATAAGCAAAATTTATTTTATTTGTAAAGCCTACGTAGTAATCTATTTTTAAGTTTATTTAATATATAGGTACTAGCGGGCTGCTTATTTTGGATATTTCAAATATTTACGTTGATAGGGCATCATATGGCTAGAAATAAATTTAAAAATATATTCCCCAAGTTTCAAGTCTTTATCTCAATTTTAACCTAGTGCTACACAGCGATAAGTATCCCATCTAAAATAACATGGAGTTTTTGGCATAGAACGATCAATTTTTTATTCCGGACAAAGTAATCGTTCAAATAATTTGAAACTCGGTAGACTTTATCCTTATAATAGTAGCTATCTATCCCTCAGCATTTTTACATATATATGGCTATAATAATTTTGAGAGTCTATAGCTTACTAATACTAAGATATATCAGTATTTTATCTAGATACAACTCGAAAATTATAATAGGTAAAAATTCTGAAGGATAGCTACTTATTATAAGGATATCGCGTGGAGAATTTACCACTGCTCGAAGCCCCTAAAACCTTAGTAAATTGGATATTGGATTGTATCTAAGTTTCTTGAGATTGGCTCGTGATCCCGGCTTCTTTTCCTTCTACTCTGTTCTTTTCACGATAGAGGGGCCAGCTCATACAGGCCTTTAGGGGATGGACCTTCTGGTGTATCTCACATCAATATCATTAAAAAAAAAAAAGTCTACAGAGTTTCAAATTTTTTGAACCACATTACATTGGACGGAATAAAAATTGATCATTCAATGCCAAAAACCCCAAGTTATTTAGATGGGAAACTTGGGGATCGCTGTTCAGCCATGCTTTAATTTGAGATAGTGACTTGAAACATGGGGGATATTTTTTTTATTTATTTTGAACCATAGAACCTCTGTCAGCATAAAAATCCGAAAATACCAAAAATAAAGACCACCTCTACTAGGTACATATGGGTAGTAGAGTAGAAACAAAAATTCTTTATTCCGTTCTGTTGAAGTCCAAAAATTAATTGATGAAACGTTGCTCAAACACCAAATAAGGGTTTTATTAAAGCTTATTTCCACCCACTAATTTACATCTTTAAATAAGCTATTATTAAAAAAATATTAATAAGTTTTTTGCTCCCCCAGAAAAATTTCTACGGGCTTCTATGTATTAGGTAAACAATGGTCGCCAATTAAATTAAAAAAAATCCCCACTTTTTTCTATTATATGTCTAGGTGTATATGGTAAATATATAGTATATTCTGAACACAATATAACGTCATAATTCAATTCTATTCTTTTTGTTGCTGCTTTTTTAATTCATTTTAAATCATATTAAATTGTTGGCTATAGTTAGTATGTATAGATTCTATTATCCTATAATACTATGGGGAAACATTAAAAAATAATAATAATAATAATAAAACGTTAATGGAAATATTATTCAAAAATGGTATTCTTTTCTGTTGTTGAAACATATTTTTCAATAAAAATTCTATTTTATAGGTTGATGCATATTATATTATGATGCTTGAGTTAGAAAAGTATTGAAAAATAAATAAATAAAAATATTTATTTATTCCAGTAAAAATGGTTTTGTTAAATGCAAATCGGATGGAAAAACAGATGGTCGATTTATTATTATTATCATTATTATTATTTTTAATAAATCAATAGAGCTATGAACAGTTTTTCTTTGCATTACACTACAAATAGAAATTTATTCTTCGAAATAAAGTAATGGAAATCTTATAAGTTGATATTTTTACAAATCTTAACATTTCAAGATGCCATATGAGTCCAAAAATGTGGGAAATGTGTCCCTTTAGGATGAATGACTCTGTAACCACTCTGATATACATACATATATCTATCTCACAGGTTAGCTATTAGTCAGGATTGCAATTTTGGCACTCGGGTTTAGTTCGAGAGTGCAAATAGAACCCTTTTCACATATAATAAAAATTATGCATGTCAGCTCGTATTTAGTAGAAGAATTTGTCGTAATTCTTAAGGAAATTTTAAGTCAGCTACCATTGGTAATTTGAACTTGTGAATGGAATCGTAAATTCGCTAGTTTTTTTATATTACAACTAGCTGCTCCAGGCGTGCCTTCGGCGTATTACCCTGGCTGGCAGCGTCTCCGAGACAGTCAAAAGTTTTCTTTTTCATATTTATTTAACGCATTGGTTAAACACGATCACTATCTGACCAATCAGAATCGTTCTAATATTGAAGGAGACAATAAAGAGTGTAGTCTTCTGCTGGAATTATAAATTTTATTTATTTATAACGAGACTATAGTTTCGAGGGCTTTGCCCTCTTCATTAGTCTATTACAATGTATTCACAGGAATTAATTTACGTGAATGAAAGTTTTACATTTTTCATGTGGTAAGGTTATTTATAATTCCAGCAGAAGACACACTCTTTTATTGTCTCCTTCAATATATAAAAATTCTGCTACTCTCGGCAAAAACTTTCAATTTAATCGTTCTAATAATTTAACGCTTTGCCATTGGCTATGCACTCGCCAATCAGATCGTTTGGATCATACAAACATATATATACATACAGACATACTTTTCCATTATATATATATAGATATTCCAGTAATTACTTTTTTAGTGTTTTCAAAATGATTTTTTTTCTCTTTGTATTTCTGTGTCCGACTGGGTTACAATACCCTCAAAAACTCAAGAACAAAAAAATAGAAATTTTGTTTGTAGGTCCAAATATTTAAATTTTCAAAATAAAGTTCTAATTAGAGTTTAGGCTTTCTAACTTTATAATTTCTATTTGAAAAATGCATAAATAGTCAAATGGTTGTAGCTAAAGAGCTGAAATTTGACTTAAAAGTTTGTATTAATAAAATATACCTCTTTTGCCAAGTACCAAATTGGAACGTGACACAAACCATTTACTGACAAAAATATTATTAAATCACTTGAAAGCGTACCGAGTCTTTAAAAAAAATTTCACTTTATCTTCCAATTAATTATTATCAGTATCAATATTTGATTCCAATACCCAGTCTAACTCAAGAACCAAACTTCTTAGAAAGTTCGTCTGGTGACAAAATGTTTCCTTTCCAATTTCCGAACTTAGATTTTTGTTTTCATCGGGTACAAAGTCAAAGTACATTTAGTCAGCTCCTATGTGATAATATTATTTTCTTTTTTTGTATCTATATATGTGTATATAAGAGATTGTGCAAATTGATGTAAGAGTCGGTCAGATTATAGCCAGTCAAATATTTACTGGACTTGAACCCGGGGCTCTTGTTTAGTAAGCTAGTACTCTAGCTACCGACTCGACCAATCTGACGCCCCTAACTTTCGGTTTAAAAATGAGATAAAACTACAACAGATCGTTGCTAGACTTTATCCAAAGTCATTCAAAATATCAACAAGTTTATTTAATTATTATTAATCAGATATTACTGGCTATTTGAAGTCCATGTAGTCTTCACCTGAGGATTCTTTGAAGTCGCGCTTGGCGCGAGACCCTTTTCTATTTTTTTACCTATTTAAAGCTTATGTAGAAATTATCCTTCATATGTATACTTGATGGCCTCCATGCCATAAGCTCTGGAGTATTCCATTAACGTCTGTCCTCGCCTAGCTCTTACGCAGCTTTCATTCTTCTGCGAGCAATTTGTTGCCTAAATACAGGCGCACCAACGTCATAAATCAAGTTTAAATTCAGACTACATTTTGAGGATTTTATAGTAATTACTACAGTTATTTATTTATATTTTATAATTCAAATTTTTTTTTCTTACACGTGCAAAAAATTGAATTAATTAGAAAGTTCTAAATGAAAAACATAATTCAAATTCAAGTTTAATTTCGGACAAGAGCTATAATATTCAATTATTTTTTCACATGTGATTGTAAAAGATAAAAGAACTAAAAAATTATTACATACTCTTTACGCTGATCAATGGGTGAAGTTTTCCAGGCGGCCGGAATATTGAATTTACTCAAAAAATTATTTTTTATCTATTGTTTATACTGTCCAAGTTAAAAGAAGACAAAGATAAGCTGTTACGTCATTATGAATGTACATTGTACACCTCTCGTCATCCTCTTTTACTAAAATCAGGAAGCGAAAGCGGGAAGATTTGATTTTCATCATCAGTCTTTTAATTAGAAATATTTTATCTGTATTTGAACCCATAAAAAATAACAGAAAAAAATATTTCTAATTAAAAGAATGTTTCAGTATGACGTCATGGCTACCCTTAAGAAAATCTCCCTAAATTTTCTCTCCAATTTTTTTAGCAGTAAATGGGATTGAGCCGTCACGCATCACGCGTCACGGTTGGGGTCTCTGTCTAGCCACAGATGGCGATGAAGCATAACTCTAAGCTCAAATTAATATCTTATATTTGAATTTTAGCGCTCATGTACATTTTTATTTTCCTGGGAGTAAATGAGATTGAGCCGTCACGAGTCACATCACGCGTCACGTAACGTGTTACAGTTGTGCTGTGGTCTAGTACTAGTTTAATCCTTGTCGGAAAATATATTAATTATTCCTTTTTAAAAAATAATAAATTTATAAATTAATAATTATCACTTCTGTCGTGTGGTCTTAAGCACACACTCGAGTTTTTATTAAATCACTAGAACTATAAACAAATTTGTATGTATATATATATCGGAGGCGGTGCAATTAAATGAAAGTGAGCTGAAAAAAAGATCAAATATGTATTTGAAGTGTTGGTTATGTGGGTGAGTTTCTGGATAGGGGGGTGAAATGGCAGGGCAAGTCTCCTGCTGGACAAGTGGACCCCAGGGTGCCCTAAAAGTACACAGAGACAGACTGGAAGGAAAGGAACGTTCTCCATACGCACTTGGAGGTGGCAACCAGTAAGAGCCGACTTCTGCAATGCGGCACGCACATCCCTTGTACTCGACAAACAAAATAACTTAATCCTCATACAAATTTACTTTAGATTTAATTAAAAAAATATAATAAAACAACAACTTTCACATCCTACTCTATTTTAGTTTTTTTTTAATGAGATACCTTTAAAAAAATAGGTTAAAAGTTTACCTAACAGTATTTGTTTTATTTAATGAGAGATAGATAGATCTTTATTATTGCTTCGAGATCATGATCGGATCTCATTGAGCTTTATAAAATTTTAGAAAAATATAATAAATAGAAAAACTCTCTTTAAATGAAACAAATATAATGAAATGCAAAACATAAACAAATAAACTGAAGTGGCCATCCACATAAGTTTACCATGCACCTGCCCCCTATCTTATATTTAATCAAATAATTTATAATCATTTACGAAAGAACCCTCCCCCCATCTTAATTTTGGGCCAGTGACAATTAATAATATATATAAAATTAAGGTTTTGTCTGTACATTGGTCCAAATCACGCCAAATTTTGTTTGCACATGTTTCAAGTAAAGTAATGAACGAAAACAACCTTAACAAATTAAATAAAAAGATATTGTAAATTATCTTCTTCTTTTTTTTGGACTGCCTCATCGATATTCACTTAACCTTTAACAAAATTCCTGTATGTCTGTCTGTGTGTTTCCGTGGGTTCCGCGAAGAGTTGCTCACAATTCATGTTAAAACGACTGAAGGGATTATTATAAAATTTCATATTTGGATCAGATATCTTCTAACTTACGTTTATTGCTATATAACGTTATGATATTTTGACCCCAAAAGGGGTTGGGGGGGGAAGGGCTCACGAATGGAAATTATCAAATAACTCCTAAACTATTAACTAAACGCCAAATTTTATTATGAGCAAAGTTGCAGGGGTGTGATTTCTGACAACTTTTGTTTAAAAAAATTCCCAAAAACCACCCAAAAAGGGGGAGGGTGAAAAAATATAAATTCTTGCCCTTGGAGAAAACTCAACCAAATTTAGTATACATAATCTGTGGACCTCTAGAGAGCTAGAAATGCAAAAACTAACCACCCAAAATGGGGATGAAGGTCAAAAAATGAAAATTCCTTTTTAAAAGGATTGATTTTCCAGACTAGGTGGACCATATTTTTATTGCGGTAGAGCTGGGTTTTTTTAAATATCTGGATAGCAAGTTTTTATTTAAGGTGTTTTAGACTTTTTTTAGAAGATGGTCTGGAATTTGGGAAAGGACGATTTATTGGTCGAAAATGAATGTTTTTGGTTAAGATCAATCCTTTTTAAATGTTTTTATTTATTATTAAATCACTGAAGAAAAGTTTTACAAAATAGTTTATAGTCGTAGAATGAGAGAACACACTGTGGGTAATAATCAATTTGTATTACCGGCTTTGAGTCCGAAAATCAATAATGTTTGCCGGGAGTTAATACGAGTGCAATCGATAGGGATGGAGGGCCGTACGGATCAACCGTTTGTACTTTGGTAACACGTTTGTTAGTGACCAAAGATCGATTGTGAATTTTGGTGAGTTACCTGTAGCCACTGGTCCGAACTGTTCGAGAAGAGAGAGGCTGGTGCCCAGAGTCCGAAAGATGTATTGAACTGTTGGAGGAGTGGGATTGTACCCTGATTCCGAATGGTGTATTAGAACTGACTTAGGGCCTCGCAATGAGGGTTTTTATATTAAATTATAATGCTGACTCCATACTAAGTGATGGAGCCGCGGGGACACGCAAACCATGGAGGCGCCGTGGGAAACGGCTTAGCTACGTGATTCCGTTGAATAAGCAAAAGTATAGTGGGCCCGGGAGGAGGGATGTTGTGGGAAGCACAGAACGTGGGAAAGTTAACTTACATAATCTGTGGGTCATTAGAAGGCTAGAAATGAAAAAACTTGGTGCGGGGGTGTGTTGGGTATAGGGTGTGGGGGTGGGATGAGGGAGTGAGGCGGAGTTAGGTGGAGGATGAGGTCCAAGGGGCGTAGCGGGGTGTGTACGGGGGTGGGTTTCTGTGGTGGGTGGGAGTATGGTGTGAGGGTGGGATTCAGGAGGTGGGGGTCCAAGGGGCGTAGCTCCCTGGCTAGCAAGAGGGCCGCGGAAGCCGGTCCTTGGAGCTAATCTTAAATATAGAACTCTTCTACTTTAAATATGATAGCTTTCTTGTATTTTTGTTTGAAAATTTTACCATTTTAATTTTTTAAGAACCCTCCCCCCCTTGGGCGCCGGCATGGGGGTGGAAGGGAATGCACGTGCACCCCCTGTCATGAACTAAATACACAGAAAAATATTTAGAATTGATTTGAATTTGACATTAATTTAATTGACATAACATAAATGTCTAATATTATATGCCTTCCTATAATTATAAGGATGCACTATTATAAATTATATTTTATTAGTTAATAGTATATTGTCTAGATGCAGACGCACTCCTCCCTTAATTTTTGTTAGATTTCAACAAAAAAATATAATCAGTTTTTAATTGCAATACATCAAAACTACATATGAAATTTCGTTTTGATATTTACACTAGTTTTTCAGCTTAACTTGGCAAACTTTTTTTAACCTAAAATTATGAAAAAATTAAACAAATTCACTCATTTTCTCATTATGAATGACAAAGAAGAACGAATTTGATATGTGATCTATTTTGGAAGATATAAGGTACGGAAAACCTTTTGTACCCGTGTAACTTATTAATACTAGTATATCATCTCAATGGTATTTTATAAATTTGAACAATTTGTTTCTAATAAAATTCCATTTCCCTACTATAATTAAAAATCAAAACATTCAATTTCCCTTGCTTGTGGCCATGAGGGGTAGAATATTTGATTATTTCATTCATTATTCATTCATTATCCCTTTATTTTTAAAACCACAAATATTTTACGTAAATATTCGCGAAATAGATAGAATATATTTAAAATAATTTAAACATTTATTTATCTATTTCATGTAATTGGAAGAATAGGTGTAAGCTTTTTCCGAGTTTCGGTACGCTCTCAGCAAATTTCGCAAATGGTCGACAGAGGGGCGAGCATTAAATATAAAATAATCAAATCTTATGTATTATTTTCTTATTTAACCTTGGTCTTATAGTCTTGTAGGCGTATTTTAGGGATTCTCGTTAAACTTTTATTACCCTATGTTCTACATCCTCGCTACTATTTCGCCAAGTTGTTGACACCAAAAGTTCTTCAGGGTTCTAGACAGTAACTGTGCAAAGAGCTTAGAATTTATTATAATTTCTTAGTATCACGTCCATTATGGTTACACTGGCGTAGCCTGAAAATTTTCATCGAGAAGGGGGGGGGGGGGGGGGCTCAATCCACTAACCAAAATTTTTAGTGGGAATTTTTTTTATTAAAACAAATAGTCCAATTAAATTGTATTTTTAGCCGGAAAGTTTAGGGGTAGTTATTTTGATTATTTATGTCTATCGATTAAATTAATAAATTGTTGTAGGGAAATAAGGAGAATAGCTTTATGCAAATATTTTTTATTTTTTGCCAACGTTTCGTCAACTTTCTTGACTTCCTCAGGGCTCAGACAAATTAACTTCTTTGCATATTTGTCATTTTATAAATATTCTTATAACACATACCTATAGACCAGTCATTTGAACAGATTGAAAATATTTCCTATTTAAATCTAAAAATATCTTTCTCTTTCTTTTTTTAAGGGTAGTTGTAATTTCTTCTGACCCTCTATGTTTATGGATGTGCTGAATCCGAATCTGAGTTTTGTTAACAAAATTTCGTTATGGAACATCGTCAAAAATGCAAAAAAATATAAAAAAATCTCATTTTTTGGCGGTTTTTGGCTTATAACTCGAAAACTATCAACTCTTCGTAAATAACCTTTCTATTCAAAATGAAAGTTCATAAAATTTACTACATATTTTTTTATTTTAGATTTTTTTCTCCGATCAACCGTTCGGGCTCAAACGCTAGTTGAAAATTGGCGTATTTTTCCTGTTTCCGCAAATTCCAAAACTCGCACTTTTTTTCGATTTTTTCCCATTTTGACCATGAAAGAGCACTTTTTCGACAAAGACCAGTCTATAAATTTTTAAATTAGGTTAAATTTGATACAATTAATACAAAGTTTTATCTTAATTGGATAGGGGGTAGATAATGTTAACCCATCCCGCAATGAGGTTGAATTTTTAAAAAACTGCTGTTTTTTCCAAAAAATTGAAACCCAATCATCCTAGAAACTTGATTTCTGTCTCATTCTCTAGGAAATTTTGTTGACCTCAATGGTTACTTGGACCACTTTTTTGATAAAACTCTTAGATTTATAGATATCCAGCATTTTCCATGACACTTTTAACGATTCCGATCATTTTCTTTGTAGGAAATTTCATGAACTTTCATTTTGAAAAGGAAGGTTATTTACGAAAAGTTGATAGTTTTCGAGTTATAAGCAAAAAACCGCCAAAAAATGAGATTTTTTTTACCTTTTTTTGCATTTTTGACAATGTTCCGTCACGAAATTTTGTTAGCAAACCTCAGATTCGGATTCAGCACACCAAAAAACATATAGGATCAAGAAATCAAAACTACCCCAAAACTTTCCCGCGAGGGGCCCTTTAGAGAACAATTTAACTGGACTAAAAAGGTACTTCAAGAAATTAAAAAAAGAACATAATTCTTGATTAAACATATGAAATATATTTAATTACGGTTAGTTTGCCATAAGAAACGGTTTGTCGTTGCCGTTACTCATCCCATGAGCCCTGCCCTTGAGGGGGGGTTCTGACCCCCCCCCCTGGCTACGCCTCTATATGCTTAGCAGATTTTTGTATTACTACTATTGCAGGATCCTAAAGACTATAACTAATTTACTTTGATTTTTAACATTATTGCAACTTTATATAGCTATAACTTTTCTAAAAAATATAGCCCCAACTTCTTTCTGCCCTAGAAATTTTCGTAAAATAAGGTAAAATTTGAAAAAAAAATTAATATAAAATCGGCTCTCATATAGAAAATTCGTTTTTTCCAACAAAATGTAAAAAATAAACTTATAAGTACAAATCAATCGTATGTTTCCTATATTCGATTCAATCGCGGATTGAATGCAGGTGATTTTTGTCAAATATTAAGTGAAACTAATATCTGAACTTATATACATATTTCTACCTTGACATAATGAAGTTAAATAAATTTATAATTTTCTCATTAATATACAAAGAATAATTAATCCATTAATCGAGAATTGTTTCATCGCGCTTTTTGAACAAGCATATATCGCGAGACTACTGCTGGTTGAAGCTATTGGAGTCTGTTGAGTCTTGGTCCAGACTTAAGACTCAGCAGACTCCAATAGCTTCAACAGCAGTAGTCTCGCGATATATCTTTTTCAAAAAAGCGCGATCAAAACATTTCTCATTAATGGGTTAATTATTCTTTAATATATTAATGAGAAAATTATAAATTTTATTATATAAGTACAATTCGTTTTCAATTTTTTTTTTTTTTTTTTTGAAATTTAAATAAATAATCCCCATATATTACCGCGGTCTGCGGATTGGCCAGTCCTGGTTTAGAGCATCATAATTTACATAAGCATAATATATCAAAGCTGAGAGGATTATTCTTCTCAATTTCATATTCTTTTTTGTAGGTCATGTACCCTATTTCTGACTGAAAGCGCTAAGTAATTATGTTAAATCAGTCTTTTAGCTAAATATTCGGATTTAATTCGACTCATCTAAGCAATAGGAATATTCATTCATCCATTGAATTATCACAATCTTTGGTTTTTCTTTTCTTTCAATGGAAATAACCATGAAAGAAAACAACTCAGAATTTTTTTGTTTTGAGATGTTGATTATAATAATAATATACTCGCTCATTTTTTCTATCCTTTCTCAAAGAATTTTTTTTTACTTACTTTTATTCACTGAAGAGATGAAGATATTCCACCCCTGCGATCTTTTTCAATTTCTCACCTTTATTTAAATTTATGCCTATTCATATCTTGGAGCCGTCTAATTACTTGCTTCATCTATTTCTCCATAAGAAGGGTGGAGTTGTTGTTTTTTACGTTCATTAAAAAAATAATAAGGATGAACACCAAACGAAAAAACAACAAAAAAACAGTAGAGGCATACTTTTGTTCTTTTATCAAAATGCCTTCAAGCTTTTTACTCATTAGACCTTTTATACTTAAGAAACACACCAACCTCAATCATCGTCTGCAATTAACAAGCCATACACCTAAAATCTATATAGTTATGCCTTAGAGTTTCCATAGGTTAATGTCAATGCTTAATCTTAGAGACGACCGTGGGTCAGTGGGGCCGCTGTCCTAAAGTATGCTGGTTCGAGACTGAGTCTCGGAAGATATTTGCAGCCACCTCCTCTTGGAAAGCAATGGCAAACTACCAAGTGAACCAAAGAATTATGTAGATTGACATAATACTAAACACTTCACTTCACAGGCATTTGTTTGTAGAAGTGACCCGATTACTATTACGAATCGAATTTAGCTATATCCCAATCGGGTATTTGGACCCATGAGAAATAGATAAAATATTTCTAATTAAAAGGACTGACGATTAAGGTAAAACTTTGGAAACTATAGTTTCTAACAAATAAATTATATATATAGAGCTGAAGCCCCCTCCCCAGGACAAAAGAAAATGAAAGTTAAAGTAAAAATGAAAAAAATAACAAATGAATATGAAAAAATATTTGGTATATTTTAATCATTATTTTGACAAAAAGGGATTTAAGGATATATTTGTGTGTGTGTATTAGCCCCTCCCCCAGGACAAAATCCTGGATGCGCCAATGCATATATATATACTGGTTATATATACATTACACATATGTATGTGTTTATTTGCATCAAGCAGAGGACATCCTCGTTGATTTCGTGTGGTGACCACACCAGTTGATTTACTCAATTTCCCGACTTTCTACCAATAACTGCTAATTGTAAAAAAAGTATTGCACACTGAGACCCCTATGGACCGGGGGTAGAATAGGTCCATAGTATCCTCTGCTTGTCGTAAAAGGCGACTAAAAGGGGTTGGACGTGAGGCTAACAAGCTCACTCCGTAAAAAAACTTCCCAGTCATGGAAGCAAGCATTAGCTTCCATTCAACAGGGAGAAGAATATTAAGACACCTAAATAAAACAAAAATAATAAATTAAGATTCTAAAGAAAAAAAGAAGCACATTTCTTCATTGAGAGGCTTGTCGTATAAGAAACTTTGAATTATATGTTTACTTGGCTGCGAAGCAAGAATTAACTGTGGGCAGTGGCAGCGAAATAGCAACTTTAGGGTACCGCGACATTTAAGCCACCGACAAAATATCCCCCGACAAAATATCCCAAGGACAAAATATCCCCCGACATAATAACTCCCCAGTATAAGGGAGAATACAAAAGAGATTAAGTGAGAAGCTTATAATCATAGTTTTGAATAATATAAACAGACTTTCATATTTTGGCGGCCAATTAGCCGTTTGAAAGTGCTGCTGTCTGTCGTGTTTGATTAGGAAAAAATGGGAGCCCCACACACACCCCGCCCGACGATTGGCTAGTTCGGTTTTCAATGTGTGTTTGATTAGAAAAAATGGGAGCCCGAAACACACCCCGCCCGGACTAAACTTTCGGTTAATATATATTCAGTTCGGCTCGGTTGGGTTCGTATAACTCCTTTTCGGGCTGGTTTTTAGACGGTTCGGTTGGCTGACGAAAATTAGCTATACGAACCCAACCGAGCCGAATTGAATATATATTGAGTCGATTTGCATTACTCATAAGATTCACGAGGGGAAGGGTTATTTTGTCATAAGATATTTTGTCTGAAGGATATTTTGTCGGGGGATATTTTTTTGGGGGATGTTTTGTCCGGGGATATTTTGTCGGGGGCTGAAACGTCGCGGAATCCAACTTTAGAAGATATTTAAATTGTAAAAATTTATCCTAACATAGAAATTTGTAATAGCTAATAGGTAATCCCTTTTCAACAAATATTCCTCTACTTTTCAGTTTTATTGATCTTTTGACTCTCCGTTTTTTTATTTAAACAAAAACAACAACAAAACGTCTAGTCTTTTTTATCGCTTATGAGAGTAGAGCAGCATTATAAGCACGAGCTGCGTTGACCTTTGCATTTTTATTGCACTAGTGCACATATTTTCATGACAAGTGCGTGGGTGGGCAAAAGGTCCAGGGGCGAAGCATCCCGCCCATCCCGAGGGATTACCAACAACAAGCCTGAACCCGTAGCTTAATTAACTCCAAACAAACATATCACATACATTTCGATAATGCCTCGCGCTTGCTTCTACACTACAACTACAACTATTTCCATCTGGGCCACAAATAACAATCATATTAGTAATTGAATTAAGCATCGAAGTTAAATTCTTTAAACTTTTGTTTTACGTCATTCATTTCCCAAAGTATAACATTAAAGAGTCTATAAATGATTCTTTATAACCAGTGCCATGTTTACACATATGAGCTCGCTGGGCCATAGGCGGCTTTGACAAAAGGTCGGAGTAATTCTAAATGATCGTAAAATTTTGCATAAAACTTCTTTACTTCTTCCTTGTTGAAGCTACAGTGACTTTATACAGTCGCGGTAGTCGAAGCTAGTAAAGAGCGCTCTCTCTTGAACTCTCACGAAGAGTAGAAAAAATTAGTATCTCTAAATTTTAGAAGAATAATTTTTAAGAAAAAAATAAAATCGACTTCAAAAAATTAAATGCAACAAATTAAATACACTAAAAGGTATAAAATAATTATTATCTTATTTAGTTACAACTAAACTACGAAATATTAACATGAAATTACTTTTTGAAGTCGGTGCCAAACAAACTATACCTATAAGCGAGCGTACCCGCCAAACGTACTAAGTAAGATCCGTCGGGTGCGATTCATAAAAGGTATATGTTTGGCACCGACTTCAAAAAGTAATTTCATGTTAATATTTCGTAGTTTAGCTGTAACTAAATAAGATAATAATTATTTTATACCTTTTAGTGTATTTTATTTGTTGCATTTAATTTTTTGAAGTCGGTGTTATTTTTTCTTAAAAATTATTTTTATTTTTCTCTTTTATTGATGTTATTAATAGTGATCATATCATCAGAACTTGACCAAATTAATATGGCACTATCCATAAGATACCCCTTTCCAATAAAAAAAGAATCATCAAAATCGGTTCATAAACAAAGAAGTTAGGCCTGAACAAACCTAACAAAAAAGGTCTAATACCAATGAAAAAACCGGACCAATCGGAAGTTAGACTGAACCCAATGCACTTTTTTTTCAAAATCGGTTCACAATTGACGAAGATATGAGGTAACATAGACAAAAAAAAAAAAAAAAAATTCAGTCGAATAGAGCAGTGGTTCTTAACCTTTTTAAGCTGCGACCCAAATTTGAGAAATATTTTCTAAGATAACCAAAGGTACTTTTCGATCTAAGGAAAATTTAATGAAAAATATCGTGTTTTTCATATTTTCATTTTTTATAGTATTTAATAAATCAAAATATATTTTTCAACTTATAATAAGTAAAATATTTGATTAACGACTCTGCGCGACCCAAACAATATGCTTTGCGACCCAAATTTGGGTCGCGACCTATAGGTTAAGAACCACTGGAATAGAGAACCTCCTCCTTTTTTGAAGTCGGTTAAAAAGATTCAATGGGATTTGTATGAATCATATCGTCATATTACCACTTGCTTAATAATACTTCTTTGTTTACCTGTAATTGATTCGTCCGGCAAAAGAAGTTTCAGTAAACTTAAACTAATAAAAAATC
This sequence comes from Forficula auricularia, assembly GCA_024734495.1. NCBI lineage: Eukaryota > Metazoa > Arthropoda > Insecta > Dermaptera > Forficulidae > Forficula > Forficula auricularia. The sequence continues at coordinate 2,536,263 of JALMQS010000063.1, read as the reverse complement.
ATTTTAGATTTTTTTCTGTCTCATATTTTGGAATTTTATTATTTATTTATTTATTTGAAAATAATAAATAGAAAAGCAATAAGAGAACTCGTGAGTTAACATATATCTCTGTATTCTCATCTGACTTGAACGTTCAGAATTATAAAGGAAATTACATTATCATAGCTCAAAAGAATAGATGCAGGTTTATTTTTGGAACATCAAAAAACATCCTGGAGGAAATGGGAATAATTTATATAAATATAATGAGATGACGAATAAACGACTTTATCTCTAATAAATAAATTAATAATAATAATAAAAAAACGCTTCCTCCTTTTTAACCGACTTCAAAAAAGGAGGAGGTTCTCTATTCGACTGATTTTTTTTTTTTTGTGCCTCTATTACCTCATATCTCCGCCAATTGTGAACCGTTTTTGAAAAAAAATTGCATTGGGCCCAGTCTATTTTCCGATTGGTCCCATTTTTTTCGTAGTTATTAGACCTTTTTGTTAGGTTTGTTCAGGACTAACTTCTTTGTTTATTAACCGATTTTGATGATTCTTTTTTATTGGAAAGGGGGTATCTTAGAGATGGTGCAATATTAATTTGGTCAAGTTCTGATGATAGGATCATTATTAATAACATCACTAAAAAGAGAAAAATAAAAATTTTTAAGAAAAAATAAAACCGACTTCAAAAAAATTAAATGCACCAAATTAAATACACTAAAAGTTATAAAATAATTATTATCTTATTTAGTTACAACTAAACGACGAAATATTAACATGAAATTACTTTTTAAGTCGGTGCCAAACATATACCTATTATGATTCGCACTCGACGGATCTTACTTAGTACGTTTGGTGGGTACGCTCGCTTATAGGTATAGTTTGTTTGGCACCGACTTCACAAAGTAATTTCATGTTAATATTTCGTCGTTTAGTTGTAACTAAATAAGATAATAATTATTTTATACCTTTTAGTGTATTATATTTTCTGAATTTAATTTTTTTGAATTCGGTTTTATTTTTTTCTTAAAATTTTTTATTAACTTAATATTCTAATATTGTTAAAAATAAAAATTTAGAAAAATAAATCTAATAAGTGGATTTTGGTGAGGCAGTCCAAAATTCAAAAAAGGAGATAATTATCACTCGGGTTCGGATCGATATGCACTAAAAAACAGCAAAATATGCATTTAAAAAGTCAGAAGTATGCACTAAAAATATGCATTTTAAAAGTAAATATTCACTTGAAATATGCATTATAAACCCTTAATATCTAGTGCTTGATAGCTGAAAAGTTAAGTGAAAATACCTTGACGCACAGGCTAGTTGTTTTAAAAACAATTTCCAATCAATTGGGCATGTCTTAAATACGTTTTTATTTAATCTGGAATTATTTTCGTTCCTGATATCTAATCAAGTAACGGGATTCTTTTCCCTTTGCTCTTTATTTTGTATTGAAATGCATTTATATCATTTGGAGTCGAGCACCCAGCTGGGTCAAGTGCTTAAATATTTTGTGTTTTATGGGTGTCGCGTTTTGTATATTTCTTTTGACATCTGATTTTTGAGAATTGTTCAACCTTCATGATAGTCAAGGTAAACATTTAAATACAATTTTTAAAATCCTTTGGATAATTTAATGATTCCAAAAAATAAAAAACACCTCTCATATCTACCATACATAATATATTCTTTGTTATAATGAATATCATTATTCTACAGTATTAATTATCATTTTTTATTAAAATTTTTTAATAGTATTAGTATATTTTTTCTGCGGCCCGAGAAAATTTTTTCCTTTAAATGTGGCCCGAATAAGCCAAAGGGTTGGAGACCCCTGCTATAGACTATAGTTTCGAAGGTGTGACCTATAACCTCGCCTATAACAAGAAAAATAATCTTTCTATATTCAATTGGGTAATTGAACGCATGAGAAATAACATAAAATATTTTTATTTGAAAAACTGATGATGAAAGTCAAACCTTAGAAACTATAGTCGAAAAAACATTAATTATATATACCGAGTGAGTTTTTTTTTATCTTGAGACAGTCTTATAACTCAAAAACAGTGTATTATATGAAAAAAAGTTTCAAATAAAAGTTTCTTTATATCAGGGGGAAACTAAACTACGCTATTGTTTGTCGACATAGAACAAGCTTTCAAGGGTATTTCGAGGTCAAGTTCTGTTTTTTAAATGGAAAAGCTAAATGTTTCTGTACATATTCTGAATCTAAAAAAAAAACTGAACAACTTTTATTAGAACTATTTTTTTATACGACATCAAATAATAAAAAATATTAAATCAATTATATCTCAAAAAATTCTAATAATTATTTTTAACAATCATTCAACTTAATTATCAAATAATAATAATCAAATAATTAATTATTAAATAAATAATTTAATAATTTTGCGACACTGTTCTGAGATATTCCAGAGTGTATCGCAAGTCTTCTGGATGAATCTCCAGTTCCAGTTTCGTTATTTTGGCCTTTTTAAGTTTCTTCGTAGCCTTTACATTTTTTTAACAGATTTACAACACAATAAAATGAAGCTTGGGAGAGTGTATTCCTATCAGGAAAACGCTCGGCATTCATTTCAATGGAAGCCGCATAACACCAAAAAAAATAGTTCTAATAAAAGTTGTTAAGGTTTTTTTTGTAGATTCAGAAAATGTACAGAAACATATAGGTTTCCATTTAAAAAACAGAACTTGACCTCGAAATACACTTGAAAGCTTGTTCTAGGTCGACAAACAATAGCGTAGTTTAGTTCTCCCCCCCCCCTGATATAAATAAACTTTTATTCGCAACTTTTTTTTCATATAATGCACTGTTTTCGAGATATAAGACAGTCTCAAGATTAAAAACTCACCCGGTATACATATTTGTATTTGAAATATATATATTACTAGCTTCAAGGCCCGCCTTCGGCGGGCCTTTTGCTAGCCAGGGGCTTCGCCCCTGGACTCCCACGTGGCTGCTTTTATTGATGTTTTATTAGTTACAGAGAATAAATATAATTGTTTTATTATAAAGTCTTAAATAGAGATAATTTGAGATTCTATTTAACTGCAATATACACTCATAACAAATAAGATGAAACAAATATTTAAAATGTATTAAAAATCCACTTGTTATCATTAAGGGGAAAATAAAAAAAAGTTATATTATATGTAGGTATTATTATAGATAAGAAGACTTGAAAATTACAATTATTATTCATTTTGCTAGACACAAAAGTATATACAATCTAGTTATAAAGAATTCTCTTATTCTCAAGCTTGAGTTGTTTATCATAAAAGAATTTAGTCTTATTGATTTTAAGTCGATTCTTCCACGTTTTCAGTAGAGGCCGCCATTAATAGTCAAAACATCAAAAATGGAATGCAATAAGGTTATTCCTCTAGTATTAGATAAGAATCGATCGTTATTTTTGATTTTAAGTCGATTCCTCCATGTCTTCAGCAATGGCTACCAATAAAAACCGAAACGTCAAAAATCGAATGTCGAATGGTTATTCCTCGACTGTTAAATGAGAATCGATCATTATTTTTGAATTAAATTCAACATGAACTGCAAATTGCAAGTGATATCTGATTAATAATAAAGAAATAAACATCTTAATATTTCAAATGAATTTGGATAAAGTTTAGCAACGATCCGTTGCAGTTTATTTTTTTAATTTTTGTTTTTAAATGTACTTTAAAAAAATAGATAGTTTTTTTAAATCTTTGTTGCATTATTAAATTCTTCTTCAACGATAATGTGGTTAGAACTATTAAGAATGAATGGCACTCAAAAATCTGACAAACAGAGCCGCCAACACATGTTTAGTTTGCTAGTTTAGTTCTTTTATTGTTTGGCAAGCTATGTTGGCTAACCTGTTTTTTTTAGTTTTTCCTGAATTTTCCAATTTTCCGGGCAACTTTTCCAATTTTTTTTACGTATTAACCTGAATTGGACTATTACGAACATTAAAAAAAAATAGCCAAATCGGTCCAGGCATTTGAGAGATCTGCTCTTACAAATAAACAGAAATTCATTTTTATTATATAGATATGAATATGTTTATTTGCATTAAACAGAAGGCATCCTCAAGGATTTCTCTCTATGAAGATCTATAGTAAAGGTTCTAAAATTTGAGGAAGAAAGAACAATATTTTAAATATTTCATAAACTTCTGTAATTAGTGATTGCACGGTTTCCATTTAAATTAATTTAAATTATTTTCCGATTATAGCCAGCCCCTCCCTTAAAAATCAAATATTTCCGGAATTCTCACTAAAACAATTCCAAAATTTTCCCATCACATTCATTCCTTTTTAAATATTCACATTAGTACATAGTTTATTTATTTTTATAGAGAATATATATACACGAAATGGCCTCTCGTATTATATATTGGACACGTTTTCTACAACATAAAACTAAATCAACGAGAAATGGCTATAAATTAAAATTATGGACGAGAGAAAAAACACACACTATACAAGGGAGATGTATGTGCTTGGGTTTGTGGTTCAAACTTTTCCCTTACTTGGCGTCATTAAAATTTTCGTAGACCATCTGGAAAAAAATCCATATAAGTTGAAAAAGATGTGAAAAGTAGGAACAATAAGAATTGACTAATAAAAATTTTAGACAGTAATAAAACTCCAAAAAAGGGACGGTAATGGGAGTGGAAGATATATTCATTTGAAAATAGAACAACTAGGTCATTTCGTAAGAATAAATGATCTTTTTAGTTTAAATTAACCTGGAAAATTATTATTTCATTAGATATGCAAACAAATAAATGAAATGAGAAATTATTTTAATGGCCAAGATATTAAACAAATAATATATAAAATATTATATTATTTTTTTTTAATTTTTATTTTTATAATTCTTTCAATGCTCATCCGAATTAGAATTTGAGCTCTCTAAATATTATCTCTCAATATAAACAGGGTCGTCCGATTTTTCATTAACCGACTTCAAAAAAAGGAGGAGGTTATCAATTCAACGAATGTCTTTTTTATGTTTGTCCGAAGATTTATCTTTACCGTGGACCGATTTCGATGATTTTTTTGCATTGGGCCCCGTATAAATTTCATTGGTATTGGATCTTTTTTGTCATGTATGTTCATTTGTTCACACATAACTTCTTTGTTTATGGACCGATTACGATGATTCTTTTTTTATTCAAAAGGGGGTACCTTAGGGTGGTCCCATATTAATTTGGTCAAGTTCTGATGATATGATCAATGACAAAATAACGGAAATCTCCAATTCTTATGTGCAAATAATTGAAATTATAATAAATAAAATCTTTTATAAAAAAAACAATCTTAAAACGTTCATTTAAAACCAGCTACCGTTTTGAGATAATTTCTCTATTTATGAATTGAATTTTATTTATCATAAGTCGGTATTCTTAACATCCCTAAAAAGAGAAAATAAAAATAATTTTTAGAAAAAAAACCGACTTCAAAAAAATTAAATGAAACAAATAAAATAATAAGAACTCAAAAATAAAATAAAATGCACTAAAAGGTAAAAAATAATTATATAATTTAGTTACAACTAAACGACAAAATTGTTACATGAAATCAGTTTTTGAAGTCGGTGTCAAACAAACTATATAAGCGAGCTTACGCGATGTTGTCTTCTATACCCGCCAAACGTACTAAGTAAGATCCTTCGAGTTCGATTCATAAAATGTATATGTTTGGAACCGACTTCATGTTAATATTTCATCGTTTAGTTGTAACTAAATTAGATAATTATTTTATATCTTTTAGTGCATTTTATTTGATTTTTGGGTTTTATTATTTTATTTGTTGCATTTAATTTTTTTGAAGTCGGTTTTTTTTCTACAATTATTATTATTATTATTTTTTTTTTTTTGTTAACTCTGAAACATGGCGTAAATGAGAAACTTAGTAAGACAAACTTTTGTGCAGAATTTCAGTTAATTTAGAAACACTTAAACCTTGTTCGAACTCCACTAGTATTTTATTTTAGTCGAGAGGCCGAGTAATTTCGTTATTAAACGTTGGTGAACTGGCCAAAAGTCGTTCGCACTACAGTCGTGTACAGTAGGGTGGGCCGAAAAAACTGAAATTTTTTTTTCGAAAACACTTTAATGCGAAAAAGTTGCCTATTTTAATAAGAAGAAAAACGGCATAAAAAATGACGAAGTGTTTTATAGATTTGATCAAGGTAAAATTATTATATTGTCTGGGTTGATTTTGATGATTGTGAATGATTCATTTGTATTTATTTTTTGTATAGAGACTGATGAAGCCACAATAAATTGTCGAAACGTTGCAATTGATCGCATGTTTTAACACGGTGATTAATTGTTCCTTTTTTCCTCTGATTTGTCACATCTAATTGCAATAGAAAATAACATACCTAATTTAAAAAATTGAGAATAGTTTGAAAAATCCGAATTAGAAAGAGGGGAAGTAGCCTATCTCAAATTATAGAATGTTCTCTCCCCCTCTTGTTACGAAAAGAATTTCGAGTTATCGAGCAAATCAAAATACATAGCATTTTTTCGATTTACCGAAGTTAACAGCTGAAGAGTTCGAATTGTCGAGAGTCGTAAATGATAATACAATAATTGATTCCTAAATATTTAGAAATTCAATGTGTCACTTAAAATTACCAAGTGGGTCACTCAATGACCCGCGGGTCATAGGTTGCCGACGTCTGACCTAATGAGAAAGCTGAGGCTGTTTTTTTACCAGTTCTTTAAAACGTTCTTTTAAAACTTGAAATATGTACGCACATTAATTTAATCCCCCATTGAAATACTAACCCCTCCCCAATTGAGAACCCCTGCTCTAATGCGAATAGCTGTGCAGTTTACGCTATACTTTGTTTATTACAATTCAATTTAATGTCCAAAATTTTTTTGTCATTTAGTGGTGTTAATCTTTATTTTTAGGGAAATTAGTTTTGAATATAAAAAATAGGAGTCAATCTAGTCTATTGAAAGGTAAATAAAAACAATTAAAAAGTAAACTTAATAAATTTTGCTTGTGAATGGCCCATATGGTATTAGATACATATCTATGTGAAAGTATTGCATTCCTTTTCCGAGATCTTGACACTTTGATTTCCTGTTTTACAATAATCCTTAAAATCTTTTGCAACCATTTACCAACACCCTGTATATATGTATATACCAACACCATTGGAATATATATATAATGTAATATTGCAATTTATTTAATTTCGAGTTCAAATAAATAGTTTGAAGTAAAGGAAAGAGCCATTGTAGTATTTTATTATTAAATCTCTGTTTGCCGCTTTGGAAAACATTTCCTCTCTAGGAAACCAGGAAGGGATTGAATTAAGCAAAATACCAACGAAGGGCGGCGGTGGCTATTTTGAAAACAAATATTTGAATCTTTTATTAAATAAAAGACAAAGAGAGAGAAAGAGAGACTGCGCTTTCTCTCTCTTTCGAATAGGAAATAGGATATTAATTAAGTTCTTTCTACAATTGCATAAATTGTTGTTTCTATCGCCCCACCAAAACCGGATTAGGGAATTTTAAAACCGGAATGGTAGTTGGAAACAACATTTTCAAATGGTAAAGTTGTATTACTGAGTATATGCCCTGCAGGTAAGCAACTCTAGTATTAAATCCACGCAAAAGTTTTCTAAAATTGTATCTTCATTTTGTGTTTGAAAATGTCTGAAACTTGGAGAAAAATCATTTTCAATCATGATTTTGATGTGAAACTTTTATAGGCGCGGTAGGACAGCTGGCCTGAACGCCATTAAAAGTGAAACGCTCCTCTCTCCGAATCCAACCGGAAGTTGGAAGAAACTTACTCACTTACTTCCTGTGGCCGAACAACATTTCCAATGTTTTAGCCTCCTCTAAAAGGCCTCGCCATTTTGTCCTATCCCGTGCTATAGAGCTCCAATTTCCTTGAGCACCCAACTCTTAAAGATCTCTGGTTATATTGTCCATCCATCTTTGCCGTGGTCTACCTGGTGGTCTTCTTCCTATCGGTTTTGCTTCGTAGATCCTGCTGATAGCTCGATCTTCATCAGCACGCACCACATGTCCACCCAAGCCAGCCTTCGTGATCTTATACAGCTCGTGATGTAAGGCTGCCCTGTTAATTCTCTCACTTCCCTTGCACTTCTAAACCTCCATTCGCCGGTACCACTATCTCTAATCATTCCACTTATTCTCTTCAAGATCTTGTTTTCGAAGGACATTAGTTTTTCTGATCAGATAGGGTCATGGTCCATGTCTCACACCCATAGAGCACCACCGGTCGAATAATGGCGTTGTAGATTTTAATTTTAAGTTTTCTTGAGAGATTTTTATTTTTGAGCAGGCTATTTAAGGCTGCCGCACAACGGTTTCCTTTCATTATTCGAGTCTGAATTTCCTTGCCTACTTCATTCTTTGTTGTTATAAGAGTCCCTAAATAAGCAAAATCATCAGCATACTCGTATCATGCATGTCCATCAAACCTTCTTCTCTATTCGCTACAATCGCAATATCATCCGCATTTGCAAATACTTTATGCAGACCACTCAGTGGTATTCCTTCTCTCCCTTCATCTAAAATTCTTATAACTTTTTCCAGAATAAGGTTGAAGAAAAGAGACGGGAAATCACCTCTACTCTCTCGGCTCCATACATCAAAAGCCGGATACTGACTGAGGATTTGCCTCGCGAGGCCGGACCCTTGAGGCAAATGCCTGGTCGGTCAGTACGTGCCTTGCCCAAGGCAAACGTGTCCGTTGTCTCGTCTGAGGCTGCCTCGGGTCGTTTCCTGCGTTCAGTCAGGACGGCTATGCGGCAAACGCCCAAGGCAGCCTCCTGAGGCTGCTCGCTCAGTCAGTATGGCTATAGACGCTACGCCCATGCGCTATGGAAATTGATGAATAAAATAATATTTTATTATTTATAATTATAGGAGAGATTCTCTTGAATTAAATTAGGGAGCTAAGAAGTTTCACTTCTACCTTGCGAGTATCACGCCTATATTTTTTGTTTTTCTTTGTAAGAGATTGAAATATATATTTGTTTTTCTTTGGAAGACATTCAAATAGTTATTTTTTTGTCTCTTATAGGGTGTGGCGGAATGGACGGGTGTTTTTGAAATGAGAATAACTCAGCTGTTTTTTAACTTACAAAATTTTTTATTGAGAATAATTAAAGTTAAGATATTATCATTTAATAGTGAAAAAAAAGAAATTAATGAAAAAAAATCATTTTCAGAAGATGATTTTTTTCATGGATTTCACTTTTGCACTATTAAATAGTAATAAAAAATCGCTTCCATTCTCACCTCGAACTGCTGACGTTGTGTAAAATCTCTTACATTCAGTTGCTGGACCATCATAAGCTTATAGTGGGGAAAGTTAAGATCTTGGTGTAAAATTCTAAAAACAGTTCGAAAACTGCAGCTCGTTTTCAATTTCAAGTTCTTTGGGAGAATAAGTACATTCCAGGTACTAAGTCAATCATAAAACTTCCCCGAGAACACTTGAAAACAACTTCAGAAATAGCTATCGAAAAGTCCTGCATTTTAATGGGACCTTCACATTAAAATTGTGCAATTTAAGTGGTTCTTTTGATATATGGTAAATAATAGTATATTTTAAATCTTCTTTAAGCGCCATATCAGGTCTCCCTGACGTTTCGGCATCTCTCCACATAGATACCTGTGCAGAGTGTGTTTAGCTGTTTTACACAGATATACGTGACCTACTTTTTAACGCCGGTTCCGAACGGCTAGTTTGGAGAGGTTGACTAGACAATTATACTCTTGGTAGTTTGCCATTCGGAGAGGTTGACTAGGCAATTATACTCTTGGTCGTTTGCCATTGCTTTCCAAGAGGAGGCGACTGCAAATATTTGCCGAGACTCAGTCTGGAACCAGCAGACTTCAGGACAACGGCCCGACACTCTGACCACTGACCCACGGTCCCCTCTATATTTTTAATAACTATTTTAATTCCTTGAAATTATTAGACCTTATCTCATGAGACAATTTTACATATCGTACCTATTCCAAATTATATTTAGAAACCCCTAAACATTTACAACTTTATTTTTTTCCAAGGGATTTTTTTATTTTACCTTGAAAGTCTCATTGACATCTGAATTGTTAAAGCATATTTTTTTTCCTATCTTGGAGTTTAGTGCTATATTATTTAAAGCAAGTTTTTTCAAACTTTTGCGAACGAAAGAGCCCTTGGGACAAAACATATTAGATGCTGAAAATCTCTCTTTTTTTCTTTCTCTTTGCTTTTTGTTACTCTCTTTATAATTTCAACGATCGTTATACGTACATATTTCGACAAATGTTATTTATTCATATTTCTAATAATTATCCCTCTTCACTAATGTTCTTAATTTTAGTTTTAAAATCTAAAATTGTATATTTTCTATAATAATCATTCTTAATGTTTTCTGAAACCCATAAAAAAAATCCACTGCCCTACTTTAAAGCGGTGTTCAACAAATCACATTAAAAAAAAAAAAAAAAACTTGTGCAGAAGTCGTATGCCCCGCGGGTTTTTGCATTTATAATGTTGTCGCAAGAATAAAAAATTCAAGACTTTCTTCTGTTAATGGTGAGCACTTGGAAACAACCTGAATATAACTAATCTATTTTTTAAGAGTCAAAGTCAAAGAGAGTGTCCACTGCTTGATCTAAATTAACATACAAACATATATACAGTGTGTCAATTTGAAAACTTCCCACCCCTAGTATCGCTAAACTGGCAAATTATTTCAAAAATCGCTGAGACACCTCTAATTTGTGTTTGAGGGGGAAGAATTTTGACGTATAAATTAGATCTCCCCCTTTACCTCCCTAGCCCCCAGAGCCACCCCCCAAAAAATCCTAAATAGGAAAGGGGGTCGAGTGAGACATCATTTTGAAGGGCTTTTTATTCTCTACATTTTTTAAATTTGAATGCTACGTTGCCAAGTTAGGTGACGTTGAATATTGCAAAATTGAAATTTTGTAATTATTTCTGTGATTTATTAACGGTGGTATGTTGTTTTAATAAATCAATTTTTACAGATACCTACTAGATTAACGTAAATCACAAACAAATTAGAACGCGTTTTTATTCTTGTACATTTATTTTGCAAATGATTAACAAAACAAAATTGAAAATACCAAAACTAAATGTAACATCGTTTTCAATTTTGACTTTGTTGTTTTCAATTTTGTTTTGTTAATCATTTGCAAAATAAATGTACAAGAATAAAAACGCGTTCTAATTTCTTTGTGGTTTACATTAATCTAGTGGGTATGATGCTACTTTGTCTGTAAAAATTTATTTATTAAAACAACGAACCACCGTCAAAACCTGTTTTAATGAGAATTTATAAGTTTAATGTATCACAGAAATAATTACAAAAATTCAATTTTGCAATATTCAAAGTCGCCTAACTTGGCAACGCAGCACTCAAATTTAAAAAATGGCACACCAAAATGTAGAGAATAAAAAGTCCTTCAAAATGATGTCTCACTCGACCCCCTTTCCCATTTAAGATTTTTGGTGGGGGTGGCTCTGGGGGCAGGGGGTGAAGGGGGCGATCTAATTTATACGTCAAAATTCTTCCCCCTCGAATACAAATTTGACGTGTCTCAGCGATTTTTGAAATAATTTGCCAGTTTAGCGATACTAGGGGTGGGAAGTTTTCAAATTGACACACTGTATGAATTACAGACTACCAATATATTTCTAATTTAATAAATAAAACTAGAAAATTATTTTATAATTGGAGGGATTTTGATGAGGCAGTCCAAAGTTCAAAAAAAGAGAGATAATTATAACTATCTTTTTTAAAATAGTAATTGGAGACTCATAGAAGGTCCACACTGTTCCTGAAGCCAAGGTTTCCGTTTTGTATATAATTGTAGTTTGTTTGAAATTTGAGGTGTTTCGGAAATATTTATAACAGATGTTAGGTTAGAAGAAAAACTGGTTGGTGTAGTATTTTAACCGACTTCAAAAAAGGAGGAGGTTCTTTATTCGAATGATTTTTTTTTTGTGCCTATGTTACCTCATATCTCCGCCAATTGTCAACCGATTTTGAAAATTTTTTTGCATTGGGTCCAGTCTAGCTTCCGATTGGTCCCATTTTTTCCGTTATTGCGTGGACGTTTGCGCCGTTTCGGACGGAACAGTCCTTCTTCAGCACCTGTTGATTCACAGATTATATTTTAGAGTGAAATAATACAAATGTATGCTTGTGGACCAAGTACAAATAATAATACATTAGTTGATAACAAAAGAAATATAAGTATCCCAAAGAATTGAAAAAAAATTGAAAAAAATTCTTCCCTTAGAGATCCTGCCCCCCCCTCCCTCCTGTTCTAGAAATACACAATACAACGTAATATAAAAGAACAATGGAAATTCCTTTACCTTGTTAATAAAATACAACTGTGGTCATGTTAGTACATGCCATTGGCCTGAAACAGTAGGTAATTTAAACAATAACAAAATTACGTATAAAAAGAGAGGGGACACGTCTGCATGGTGAAACAATGAATCATGTCGTTTGGAGATTTTTTAATTTTGTTATTGTTTAAATTACCTACTGTTTCCAGGCCAATGGCATGTACTAACATGACCACAGTTGTATTTTATTAACAAGGTAAAGGAATTTCCATTGTTCTTTTTTATTACGTTGTATTGTGTATTTCTAGAACAGGGGGAGGGGGAGAATCTCTAAGTGAATGAAATTTTTTTCAATTTTTTTTCAATTCTTTGAGGATTCATTTTTGTGATATGTTCTTTTGTTATCAACTAATGTATTATTATTTGTACTTGGTCCACACGCATACATTTGTATTATTTCACTCTAAAATATAATCTGTGAATCAACAGGTGCTGAAGAAGGACTGTTCCGTCCGAAACTTTTGCGGCGCAAACGTCCACCAAATAAAATACATAAAAAAACTACACCAACTAGTTTTCTTCTAACCTAACATCTGTTA